>JANLJB010028441.1:0-10931 GCA_026212285.1 Bursera cuneata | reverse complement strand
CTTAAATTAATAGCACTTAAAGTGTAAAAATGATATTTAAACTCATAATAAATGTACACTTTTAAGTGCTTATCACACGGCACGACAATCCCTAAAATACCGGGATCCTACACACATGGCACGACAGTCCCTGACATACCGGGATCCTGCACACACGGCACGGCTATCCCGATCACATTGGGATCTTACACACATGGCACGGCTATCCTGATCACACTGGGATCCTGCGCACACGGCATGACAATCCCTATCCCAATCCAATATCTCTCCCTCGGACTTTTCATACACTCGACTAGGCCAATCCGGGGTCCACTCGTATAATTCGTACACTCGTCAAACCTCACGTGTACGTCCATCATCGTGCACACATACTTTATTCCTATTCCTCTCAACGATCATACTATCACATGCCTATAATCCGTACCGGGCTCACCCCGGTTACCCTATCATACTGATACCATTCGGTCCTGTGATCGTTCACTGATTATCATTAGCCTGTACGGTCTCACTCACGTACGACTCACTCGTATCTCATCCATCTCTTCACGCACGTGCCCTTGTGTGGCTCATGTATCCCATTATTCTATCCATTTCGTAACTCACAGATACACACGTATCACTCGCGTATCGTCCATTCCATATCGTACTGCCTCTCGCGTAATACCCGTACCCTAGTCATATCCTCATGTACCATCTCACATGATACTCGTAATTCATAATTTGTTCCGTATTCTCATTTCAGTGACACAACCACATGCGTCCATCCGATTTCCTGACTAACTGTGTATTTTTGTAAAATCATATACAAATTCGTAACGTCCCAATCTATCAATTTATCTAATGTCCTATTTACCAATCATACACTTTCTATTCCCTAAGCCATAATATGTTTTTAAGTCACATGCATGTAAAATGAAATAAAAATGTTATGTAGAAACCCTTACCTCGATATCTGAACTGTAGCTTTCAAACCTCCTTATCTCTCTTTTCCCTTATTTGTATCGTGAATCCATGCATCCTGGTGGTTCCGGATGAGTCCTCAGAGTCACGGGGTCAACGCATGTAAAAACAAAAACTAGGGTTAAATTGATATTTTTGATATCGGGGGTGTTACCGTAAATCCTTAAACTATATACGATTTAACCAAGTGGGGGTGAGATCGCTAACCTGAAAACCCTTGGGGGTCTTTGGTCAAAACACATTGTAAGGGGTAAACTGCTAATATCCAAAATAACAGGGGGTTGTATGGGGGTGTAACTGCCAAGAACCACAGTTATGGGGGTCGACAAATTATCCCATGGCTACCGTGATTCACAGTTTATCGTCAGAGAAGATGATAGGCAGTCAGGAACCAAGATCGGAGGATGCTACCAAAACCGTCTTGACGAGGGGAGTTTGTTTCCACCAACGGTGGCGCCTGTCGACTACCGGAAGGGGCAGATCGGAGAATGACGTTGCCAACCACTTTCGTCTGATTAACAATGATCTAGGCCTCGGTTGATTGATCGGAGACCACCACTGAGATCCTCAGGTCGAGAGGAAGAAATCTCGACCTGTAGTGCAGGCTGTCGTCGCAGGGAACAGTAGATCACCGATCGACGCAAGTGAACATTTTCGACGTCGATCCGGTCGATTTCGACACTAGACGGGGAAAAGGAGACCACCGCCATGACCAGCGTGCCACAACCTTTCCAATGCCACCTATCTCGCTACCTATGGCACCCCGGAACCCCTTATACAGGAATCCTGAGGGTCACTAAGTAAAATAAATAAAATAAAAGCACTGAAAACGTTTAATTAAAACATTCACACTGAAAAACTGGTTACAAATTTTTTTTCTTTTGAAAATAGACGAGTAAACACTGACTCACAACTCACCATGTCTATCCGGATATGCCCAGTACCATCCGAGATCCTCTATGTGAGCCCCAGATCACTTCGCTAGACTCCTGACCTCGGGTACCTGTGGAGGAAGGGATGAGTAACACAGCCTAGTAGGAATTTCTAACACTATATAATTCTATAATATTTTAACATAACGCATGCATCACATAAACACTCACAGCAGACAATATCCTCTCTCACATACGTGCCAATATCACTTTCTGACATTCCCTTAATACAACTGTAACCGTCGCATCACATGTGACACACCCATATTTCTTGATCACACAGTTATATTTCATGATTCCTCATTCTAGTGTTTCTCTTTAGGTCTACGATACACGTGTGCACCACTAAGGTCTAACACTGTTAACATATCATAAGTGTTTCTCCTTAGGTCCACGATATATGTGTGTACCACTAAGGTCTAACACTATCAACATATCATAAGTTACATATGGGCACAACTAAGGCCTAATACTGTACATATCTATCACAAGTGAATCTCCTTAGGTCCCTCAACATACATACTGGAACAGCTAAGACCTAGCACCATATATAATGTCACTAGTGCTTCCCCTTAGGTCCCTCACCAACTTATGCTTCCCTAAAGGCCAGCCACCATGAACTACGTGCTTTCCCTTGGGTCCCATGATCACTGTGGGCCCACTTAAGGCCTAACACCTCAAACCGTATCACATGACTCTCCCCTAGATCCTAGGTCCACTCAAGTCCATCTAAGGTCCAACACCATAACTGATCTATCCTGTATCGCAGCGGACTCATAGATCCCTCTCATATCAGGCTGACTCTATAACTCTATCCTATATCACAACGGGCCCGACTATCAGTCCTATCTTAATGGACTCTATCGATCCATCCTGTATCATAACTAGCCATCACATATCAGTCGATCAATCCGTACATTACTAGTACGTCCCCTCGGATTCCCTATATATCAGTTAGGCCAATCCGAGGTCCATCCGTACAATCCATAAACTCATATTTCCATTCCTTTCCTATATGTCAGTCACACTACTGTATACCCATAGTCCATACTGGGCTTACCTCGGTTATTCTACTGTACTCATATCATCCGGTTCTATGACCGTTTACTCATCACCACTAGTCTGTACAATCTCACTTATGTACGGGTCACTCGCGTCTCATCTATCTCTTCACATGCATGCCTTCACATGGCTCACGTATTCTATTATCCTATCACATATAGTCATGTCCTAATTATCTAGTTGTCTCACCAATCAATCTCGTCTGTTCCTTAACTCACAGATGCACGCGTATCGTCCTTGTATCATCCATCTCATACCGTACCGCCTCTTACATAACACCCGTACACTAAGCATATCTTCATGTGCCACCTCACGTGGTAACCATAATCCATATCCTTTTCTGTATTCACTATCCGGTGGTATAATCATCTCTGTTCACTCGATTCTTAACTAGTCAAGTATTTTCATAAGCCCGTATACACGTTCATAACGCCTCGATCCTTTGATCCAACTAATGTCCTATTCATCAATCACACAAAGTCTCTATTCCCTAAGCCACAATAATAATTTAAGTCTACATGCGTGTCAAAACATTACAGAAAAGTATCATAGAAACCCCAACCTCGATATCCATATCATAGCTCCTGGACCTCCTTATCTCTCTTTTCCTCATCCATATCGTAAATCCATGCGTTTGGAGAGTCGTGGATGAGTCCTTGGAGTTACGGGGTCATAACCATGCAAAACGGTAACCGTGGGTTAAAATGATATTTTACATATCGGGGGTATTACCGTAAATCCTTAAACTATACTAAAATAACCAAGCTGGTGTGAGATTACTAACCTGTAAACCCTTAGTGGTCCTTATGTCTTCACACGTGGCAGGGGGTAAACTGCCAATATCCAAAATAGTGGGGGTGTGCCGGGGATATAACACCAAGCTAACAAAGTGAGGGGGTCGACTGAAATATCCAGTGGCAGCCATGATTCACGGTTTGTCGTTGGAGAAGATGATCGATTGTCGGGAACGGGAAACGGAGGACACCACCGAAACTGCCACGACGATGGAAACTTGTTCCGACCATCTATGAAGCTTGGCGACGACCAGAGAAGCAGATTGGCGTTTGATGTAGGCGGTGGCTGTCGAGGTCGAGTTCTGGTGATCCAGGCCTCGGACGACCGATCAGAGACCACCACTGGGATCCTCAGGCCGGGAGGAAGAAATCTTGACCGGTGGTACAGCCTATTGTCATCGAAAACGATAGATCGCCAATTGACGTAGGCAAACCTTCCCTTCATCGATCCGGCTAATCCCGGCACAGGACGGGGAAGAAGAGGCCACCGCCAGACTCAGCGCACCAAGGGCTTTCCATCGCCACCGGCCACGGGGCCTAAGATGCCGAGAATAAGAACGGTCGCTGGAGACAGTGACTTCCGATGACCAGGGGTGTTTCATAGTTTCTTGAATCTTCTGGCCTCTTATGCAGTTTATATAGATTTTGGGTTTCAAGGGTGTTTCTATAATTTCTCAAACCTTCCAGATTTCAGGAATCCTGTCCCAACACCTTAATATCTCGATACCAATCCAAATCCATTTATATTCCATTCACATGACCCTCAAAATGTAACCATCGGGCAGTATAGACGAAAAACCTACGAACCACATAAAATTATATTTTAGTCATATTTTCTGAAAACTCCCGAAAACCACCAAATTTATACTCACATGCACGATGCCGTCACGTCCGTGTCACCCCATATACGTGACAAATATGTCATTTTGTGATTTCAAGCTTTGACATCTTTCAATCACACCCCTAAATCACTATTTCCAAAAATCCGGGTTACCACACCTCCTAACTTGTCGGGAATGCAAACGCTCACCAGAGAAGACAGTGAGAATGTCTTCTCCGGTGAGCAGGGGTGTTTCTATATAGTTTTGAATATTCTGGGCTCCTATGCAGTTTATATAGTTTTTGGGTTTCGGGGGTGTTTCTATAATTTTTTTAACCTTTTAAAACTTCACAAATCCATCCCAACACCCCAACATGTCCATACCAACCCAAATACATCTATTTCGTACGCATGTGGCCCTTAAAACATGAACATCGGGTACTAAAAACGAGAAATCATCAAGCCCATATAAAATTATATTTTAGTCTCATTTCCCGAAAACTCTCGAATACTTCTAAATATTCATATACACGATGTCATCACGTTTATGTCACCCCATATACGTCTAAAATACACTATTTTACAATTTCTAACTTTGAAATCTCTCACTTACACCTCTAAATCATTGTTTCCAAATTTCTGGGTCATGACACATACTTAGGCCAATCTCATTATTCATTCTTTAATCAAACCTATATGAGTCCAACCTATATCTAAGTCCAATCATAATCCAATCCATTTTGCTGATTACATCACTCTTTGTTTCTAATTTAATACCAAGATTTTGTCAAATAATTAAATCAGAACCTTTTCTTTTAGTCCATATAGAATCCTAAACGAATTAGACAGCTATCGAGGAGACCTCATAGATATATTTAATTACAAGCTCTAATAGATCTGGCCTATTATCTTTTTATCTCATAAATGTAATGGGTTTTGTCCATTAACTCTGGCCCATCCCACTATAGGCCCAGAGTTGTGCTCTTGAATTAAATATAATTTTTACTAGAAACTTAATAATTTAATCTAATTAAATTATTTCTCTAAGTTCAATCATTGAGTAACAGAATTACATAAATACAATCGTAGAACATTGATAATTGAAGTCGGCTTAAATTTATCATTTTAACCCTCCTATTACATCTTTGGCCTTGATACTAGTTTTACAATGAATTAGTTTAACGAACTTTCTTTATTAAGCAATTGTCCAAGTTTCATGATACAAGACCTTATAAAAACCTTCAAGGTAGTGTCCCTTAAACCTTATGGAGTTATAAGTTCTATATCTATAGAATAGTATTCTCTATCTTACAGATCTTACTATCCTAACTAGCTAAGATATTGATCTTTATACTAAGGATCTCACTATCTGTTCTACTCAAAGATTGTAGCCTACAAGCCAAAGGTGCGCCACCTACTCAAGATGAAGGTAGGTATGCTCAATTTGCTATGGTGTGCACAATTTATGTTTTAGTCACTGTATTTACATGAAACTGTAAACTCCGTGTGACCTTTGTTCAATGTATTAATAATACACAAGTGTCTTTGCCTTAAAATCTCTACTTTAATGATTTGGGACTTATTATCCTTATGCAAGCAAATGACATAATAAACTTGTCTAAATAGAAAGCCCAACTTTGTTCATAGGTTGTGCACTTGATTCGAGCTCTAATAAAATTTTGTATCTCCTATGTATGACCACCTTCCATAAACAGAGACTTTATCATTTTTCTAGCTCTAGATCATTCCTCATTGCTGTTGTGTAAGAGATACAGGAAAAAATACAATAGTTGCATAAAATAACTTTTATTTATATTATAACTGTTTACATAATTGCAAAAATATTTCTTACTCTTAGGGCATATCTCTAACAGTCCTTTCTCAAGTGGACCGACAAACTTCAAGTGTTGCTAACTCCATTGCTTTTTATTCATCGTGCTTTGAAAATACTTAAGAAGAATCTAACTTTTCTTGTTATGACAATTTTTCTTCATTTATAATTGTAGTCTCAATATCTTTCAATGTTATGTTATCATCTTCATTACTCTGTAGTTTGTCTTCTACAAAGATAATATCCTTGTTGATGATGACCTTATGGGTATTGAGATCCCATAGTCGATACCCCTTTATTCCATCAATATACCTCAAGAATATACATTGTTTTTTAATCTTGGATATAGTTTTGTTCTTTCTTGGCTATTGTACATCTTGTATGCAGTACATTCAAAAATAAAAAGAGAATAATAATCAATTGGCTTACCGGTCCATATCTCTATAGGTGTCTTCATCTCAATTGATGTTAATGGAGACCTATTTATCACATAACCAGTGACGGAGCTTCTTTATGGCCAAGGGGAGCACCCCCCAAAGAGAAAAAAAATCACTGTTTTTATGATAAAAAATTAAAAAAAATAAAATTTTACCTTTTGGCCCCCCGCTCAAAAATTTGATTTTTTCTTTTGACCCCCCCAAAAATTTCTTCCAAGCTCCGTCACTGCACATAACAGACATTTTTTGTTGCTTCTACCCAAAATATCTTAGGTATATCTGCAGTCTTTAACATAGCTCTCATTCTTTATACTATTCTTGTATTTGTAGCTTCGGATTCTTACATATGAGTGGTTATAAGCCACAAAGACTAGCCATATAATGAAAAATACAAATAGGTCCTTGCATGCAAACAAAATCATCAAGTATAAACATTATAACTCCAATATATGTTCCAAGTTCTCAATTACCACTGAAGCTTCTTGAATTTGATCTCTTTTCACTCAAAATCATACATGAGTGGGAGTGAAACTTATTTAGATCTAATCTATGATGAAAAACCAAGAGAAATATATATATTGTATGGTGAAAAAATTAAAAACAAAAACAAAACATCTCAAGGAGAGATTCAGCACTACCAAGTCTGATCTCTACCTTGTTGTGTTTTCAATGTTTTCAAAATAAAAACTAGTTTTAAGATGAAAAAAAAAAAAAAATAACTCTCTCTTCCGAAATCTATCAAACACTAAGCAAAAGAGAAAAGCAAAGTGATAATGAGAGAAAAATGGAGAGAATTGGTGGCAAATAAAAAAACTACGCTTACCATAATCAGTAAAAGAAGTTTATATAGTCTAAGGTTATAACACTTAACCCTTAAGGCTTCGAAAAAACCCATATCGTCCTTCTGCCAAATGTAATAAGTCTTGCATTGCAAATGGACTAAGGGCAATTAAGTCCTATCTGAATTTGTCACTTAAGCCCAAATGCATTGGACCCTTTTGTTTTCAAAAACAATCCTAATTTCAAATAATCCCATTGTCATATAAACCCAAACTCAAGCTAATTTTAATATAGGTCCAACACATCTAGGTCAATGCTCAATTTCATGAAACACCAAAACATAAATTAATTAGAATTTTAAACCATGGATAAAATCATATAAGAACCAATAAATTATAATTTTTCTCTCTCAGTACTTAAAAAAGTTTAAAAAGAATAAAAAGTAATCAGATGGACCTAATGGACATTTTAAATTACAAGCTAACGGAGACCTGGTACCCTTTTTATCTCATAAATATATTGGACTTAGTCCGTTAACTTTTGCCAACTCCAATCTAGGGTCAAAGTTATACTCTTGAATTAAATATTCTATTTACTTGAAAACTTGACAATTTTAATCAAATTAAAATTATATCTTTAAGTTGCATCTATTAGGCAATAGAAACATAAATAGCCTTATAAGATACTGATAATTGAAGCTGGATTTTATTTACCTTTTAACTCCTCTAATTACATAATTACCTTTAAGACCAGTTTTAAATCTAATGAATGAATTAATCTAATGAACTTACTTCATCAAACACTTGGCCAAGATTTGTCATTCAAGCCATAGTAAAACTCTTAATGTGTTATCCCTTAAACCTTAAAGAGTTATGAATTTCATATCTATGGAATAGTCTTCTCTGTCTTATAGAAAACAGTTCCAACTAGCTGAGGTATTGAACTATATACCAAAACATCTCACTTTCTATTCTAACTGAAGACTGTATCCTGTAATTTTGAGATACACTACCACTCAAGATTAAGGTAGATATGTCTACGTTACACTAGTGTGAAGTTTATGTATTCAGTAGTGATAATTACTCTGACCCATAAATTTCATGTGACCCAGTTTAATGTATATATTATACACAACTGTCTTTGTCTTAAAGTCTCTACTTTAATGATTAGATACTTATCATCCCATTGAGGCAAATGACACAATAACTTTATCCGAACAGAGAGCTTACTATGTTTATAGGTTGTGAAGTAAATTCCAGCTGTAACTAAGTTTCGAGTCTCTTATATATGACAATTTCATATAACCTGTAACCTAATTATCATATTAGATTTGGAACCTTGATAATTAATGCAAATACATAGATTAAAAAATATGATGGATTAATGAATAAAACAACTATTATTTATTTCACAAATACTAGTTTATAATTATGGAATATGTCTTACTCTAATGACATATCTCTAACACTATTTACCTGCTCTACTACGCCATTTTGTTATAGTGTGTAAGTAATAGTTTTATGATGTTTTATGCTTTCTTGACTACAAAATGCATCATACTCTTTGCTTCAAAATTCCCCTATGTTATCTATCCTCGAACATTTTACTTTTTCTAGATTAAAGCTCTAGTCGTGCTTTAAAAACTATAAACACTACAAATACATCTTACTTTCTCTTGATAGGGTATACCTAACATCTCCTAGAATAGTTATCAACAAATAACAAAAAGTATTTTGTTCTTCCTAAAAACGTAATTGGTGACTGCCAAACATCAACATGAATCAAGTCTATAATGTTTTTGCTCTTAACAATAGATCTACTAAACTTCAACCAATGTTGCTTACTAATAAAATAATGTTCATATAACTTTCACACTAGGAAGCAATTTCTAATCCGAGAGAATTTTGAAATCTCTTTCTGACATATGTCTAAGTTTGTGATGCCATGTTATCTTCAACTCTTCTCTATAACTTGCATTAGATGTATCCACCTTTTGAAATGTTTCTCCATAAAGCATGTATAGACTAGCAGCAATCGCTTATGCCTTTATATTCACAATCTCGCCTTTAATAACCTTCATAACTCCATTTTTCATGTGGAATTCATATCCAAGATCATCTAGTTGTCCTATGGATAGCAAATTTTTCTTTAAGCCTTTCATATGTTGTATCTCTTGGATGGTGCAAATCGTTCCATTGTACATCTTTATTTTGAGTTTGCCAATACCAATAATCTTTGAGGCATGATCATTACCCATACTTTACAGATTTTCCTAGGATAGTTTTATATCGATGGTCATATGCCATGTTGCTGCTAAATCTATTAGCTAGACATAAGCAAACTTCTTTCAGCCTATCACAACAATTAATTGTTGCCTCATAGTATAGGATTTCATCATCATCCAAAGTATTTGCTACACAATTTTGAGTATCTGATAATTTAGGTGCTTGTCTTTCGTATTTCCTTCTTCACTCTTCCTAAAGTGTCAATAATCATTCTTTATGTGCCCTAGCTTAACCACAATGATAACATTTAACCTTCTTACTTTTGAACTTTCCCATTTTTCTTATTGTGACTCTCACTAAAACCATATTCGTTTGATCTTCCTCTAGCAGCGAATAAGGCCTCGACTTGTTGAGAGGTCAATAATCTGTCTTTCTTGTTTTTAGTCTACTTTCTTCTTCAACAGTAGCAGTTGCAACATCATTAAAGATGAGAGTCGATTTTGTATTACTATTGGTTAAATTTATAATGAGGTAATCATAAGAATCAGGTAGACTTTGAAGTAGAAGTTTGACACATTCTTCCTCCTCCATATTATGCTCCATGGTTCAGAGTTGATTCTAAAATGTGTTAATATGTTTAGTAATCGAAGTACATTTTGTCATACAAAGAGTGTAGAGCCTTCTTTTAAGAAGTTTTTGTTATGTAGTGACTTGGTGTCATATAAATTCGTTAAAGATCCAAAATTTTCTTTGTTAGTTTCATTTTTATGGCACTTTACAATACACCATGTGTTAATGCTAGATGTATAGTTCCAATTGCATCACCATCCATTTTTCCCCATGTCCTATTTGAAAGTAAGTTTTGGATCATGCAATTGGGTTCAAAATAAGTGTAAATGGTGGAAGAAAACTTACAAATCTCCAAGCTTTGAAATGGGTATTTTTCTTCCAAGAATTCCTTCCAAATCTTGTACTTTCTCCACCAATCCTTGCAAGCTTGATCTATATAGGTCTTCTAATGGCTAAGAACTCCTCTTCACCTTGAATTGACTTTCAATTTGCTAGAATTGTTATGAAATTTTGAAAACAA
>JANLJB010028440.1:0-10929 GCA_026212285.1 Bursera cuneata | reverse complement strand
CTCCTTATTCAATATATAACTAAGCGATTATTTTTTAATTTATTGCTTCCCATATGTTTTCATAGTGGATTTCTTAAAATGCTTTCTCCATATCTATATCCATTTTGACATAACAAATAATACACAATTGCATTAAAATATTAGTTTTTTTTTTTTTAAATTAATTAACATTAGAAGTCATACTATATGTTTTCAATAATTGAGTCTAACATCATAAGCGTCTCGTGAAATAATTGAGAAATATTCACAAAGCATTTTGTCTTTATTATGTATTTTTAATAATAGAAATATTCATAAAGTATTTTTAAGTTGTACCTCCTTCCTTTTTCTTGTTTCTCTCATCTCAATCTGGAGCACCATAGATCCTGTTGCGATGGTAGTGGTGTCAGCGGTATGCCATGGATGGCGATAAAAGAGATTCTTTTTTGCGCTTTTCTTTCTTTTGATCTGGATTGATCGAGAAAAAAGTGACGTTCAATATTGAATAATGGAGCGTTTTTATTGATTTTATTAAAGCAGCAAGATAAAGATGTTTAATGGATATAAAGAAGGATTTTGCGCTTTTTTATTAAAGCAGCAAGATAAAGATGTTTAATGGAGCGTCATGCTGATATAAATAACCTGCACACCCCCTTGTTTTGGCATAAGTCCCATCACCCCATTTGTTTTTGTAGCAACACCTAATCCAATTTTCATGGTTCCGTTTAAATATAGTTGAACGGCAGAACATATTATTACTGTTCTGACTGTTATACCCTTACCTTATATAATATTTTAATAATAAAAACAGGATATAATATTTTAATAAGATTTATTGACAATATTATACCCAAAAAAAAGATATTATATTTTTATAAGATTTGCCGTCAATATTCTGTTGCCTACTAATATTTTAAGTGGAAAGTTTTGCTTTGTTATTCGCCTGATGCAATTTTATTGAATAAATAAAAATATTTTATTTTTAATTATTACATTAATTATTATAATTTTTTATTTAATAGATGATATTTTACCGAATAAAGTTGAATAAAATTAGTTATATAGAATATTTTGTTTTGTTTTGTTCGTCAACCACAAAATACATTTGATGTTAAGAAAATCTATATTTTATTGGTTTTTAATAACTTTAAAATATAATATTTTCAATGATACATGTTACAAAATATAATATTTTCAATAATACGTGGTGTAATGTGTATTCTATCTTTTTGTGTTTGGTATAATATTGATGAAAAATCTTATTAAAATATTATATCTTATTTTTATTATTAAAATATTATCTAAGGTAAGGGTATAAAGGTCAGAACAGTAAAATATGTGTTGCCATCCAACTGCTCTCAACTGGTATGTCATAGTAAGGGTTAGGTGTTACTAAAAGAAAAGAGTTGAGTGAGAGGTAGTTAGGTCAAAACTAGGGGTGATGTAGTAATTTTTCCTATTTAGTGCAGCTTGTACAATTATTTAGACACAAAAAGATGACAATGAAAAGACATAACAATAGGATATTTATTTTTATCAGATAAATTTTTAAAAAATATTTAATTTTAAAAAATTAATACTATTTTTATAAAAATTAATATTTCTGATAACTCTCATTTGCATTAATTTCTATACTTGACGAAGGTAGTCTCCTCAATTGACTAATATGTGACAAGCTAATTAAAGTGAAGAACCAACCTAGCTACGATGCGGTCAAGAAGATGATCATGGCAAGCTCTCAGTGGCTGCCCCTCCTTCATTCCAGATACAAAAAGATATCATGACGAGAACATAAGAGTCCTGATGAGCTTAATTTGCCACTAATTATTGTAATTAGCGAAGATAATCTCCCTACAGGATTGACTCGCTTAAACGACGATGGTTCAAACATATAATTTTATTAATTTTTATATATGCGTTAAATATGTAGTTTTATTAAGATTTGTTCTATCAAGTCTCGAATTTTTATTTTATTAGATCCCATTCTATAAATAATTTCATACAATTTAAATTTATAAAATATCATTAAATAGATAATTAATAAAAATAAGAGTAATTATCATTGATCATCCCTATCATTTTTTTAACCCATATGAGACTTTTACTATTTTTATCTTCTCTCATCCTTAAGTTTTAAAAAAATCTTAAAAATTATATCAGTTAACATCTATTAACCTCTATTTTTAATAAATTTATCATTTTATCCTTATTAACAAATATTAAAAATTATTTTAAAGGTAATTTGATCACTTAATTTAATATTATCCTTTAAAAATTAAGTCATTTTTTATGTGTTAGTAAATATAAAATGATAAATTTATTGAAATATAGAGGTTAATAAATATTAACTAACATAATTTTTAATTGGAGGACTTGAGAAAAGATTCTTTCAAAATTTAAGGATTAGAGAATATAAAAATGATAAAAATCCCATATGAGTGAAAAAAAGAGAAAATGTAGGGGTGGTCAATGATAATTATTCATAAAAATAAAGGTGAAACATCTTTAAATTATATATTTTTATTTAACTTATTTCATCATTCAAAAATATATTCCCATATAACTAACAAAAAAGTATTATAAATTGAAACTTGATTAAATTAAAGATTAAAAAAATAATAATTCAAAAATAATGCTTGTACAGGAACTTAACCATGAATTAATTCAATTAATTACTTTCCATTGATCACTTTTAAGGCTGAATTACAATAGATATACATCTATAAATAGGATTACATACCATGCATCTATGTGGTAAGTAAATTCATCTGGTGACCGACTCCTTTCAGATCTTAATTTCTTCTTGCAATCAATATCCCTTCTGAGGAATCTCTGCACAGCTTATTGCTCAGTACGTAAGTTTCATCTCATGTTGCGTATATACATGTTTGCATATTCATTCCCTGGTGCTGAAACTCTTTGTGGATCATACATAGCAAACATGTTTGAGCAAATATAAATGCCTATTCGTAAGCTACTTTACATATATGTGTGTGCATGTGTGTGTGTGTGTGATTCTGTATATTGCCTTGTTTTTCTGTATGGATTCATTCAACTGGGGGTAGGGGAGGGAAGGGGATTGAGTGACCCTTTTTAACCAACTAATGGAAGAGAATCAAAAGTAAATGATTTTCTTTTTAAAAATTGTTTTAGTTTTCTACACAAATTTATTTTGAAGTTCAAGGATTGAACATGTAGCCGTAATGTCTAAAAAAGATGTTATTTCTGTACAAATATGAATCAGAATGGTGTATATACTTTATGGACTTTGTATTATTGAGTGGCCTCCGTCTATTTATTCAGGAGAAATGGAGGAAGAAGATCATAAGAACCAGCATGATACTCCAACTGAACCTAATAGAGATGAATCCCCTGTGTCGACTCGTACTTCCGGTGAGTTTTCTCTCATATCTAGACTTATCTAATTATGTTGGTTCAACAAGAGAAATTATATGCTTACTATATCAATGGACTGTTTACAAGTCAATAATTAGATATGTGCTAAATATATAAAGAATTGTAATCTTGAAGGACAAGAAAATATCTCAACCACTCCAGTTTCGACCTCCGCAAGCTCTGGCAACTCTTCTATCCAAAGTAGTTCTAGCCATATCGCTACAACAAGTCCTATACGTCCGTTTCCTACAACAAGTTATGGTGAGCTCTCTCTCCTTCTAGCTAGTTACATACGTTATATACACAGTACACAATTCACTCATTTTAATACTATATATAATATTCTAAATAATTAGATAACTATATAATTAATATTTCATTTAACAAAAAAAGAAAAATCCATAAATTTATGAAGGCATCAGTGGATCAATGAGCTTATTTTCTTAGTATACTTATCCAAACTAAGCAAAATAATTCCAATTGAATTTTTCAATAGTAGGTTTGTACGAATGTCTTAGACGGAACACCCGTTTCTCTCTTTAATACACTGCTAAGCTTATGGTTCCTCATAAAAGTTTGGATGGAGTACTTATGCTTATCCTTATGAGAAGCATAGTACTTCATTATAAAACTATATATAGAATCGTGAGAAGTTATGAAAGTAAACGTTCGAATCTTAGTTTCAGAAGCAACCAGCTCTAGAAAGTAAAACATCGATTACTCCTTTATTCAAATTCTGGTATTTCAATCATGTGATCTTCACTGAAATATGTTTCAATTGATCCAGCTTGGCGCATCATCTACAACCGGTTTAACCACTAGGCATAACCACTAAGAAACCGATCGACTGCGTAAGGCACATGAACATTATTTTTGTTAGAACAGTGACGGTATCGGTTACCTGGCGTTCATTAATTGCCAACTTTTATTATCAATTTCATCTAAGCTAATTTTCCATTTCAAATTCTCAAATATCAATTCTTGAAAAGGCTAATTCGCATGGTAAGAATTCTTGTTTCTGCATATGAAATACCAGAATTCCTCTTTCTCAAATGCCTTTCTTGGTTTAGCACCCAGCCTTATAATCGAAACGACTTCATAAAAATTTAGATCTCACAAGCTAGCTATGTCCCATAATTTGTAGAATTTTTCACAATTTTAGTAAATTGAAATAATTTATGTCAACACAATCTGCAGAATATTTCATAAACTCGAGTAATCCGTTATTCGAGTAATAAATACAGATGATATATGTTCATGTAAATATCTGAAAATCACAAGAAAAAAGAATTAAAGATGGCCAAGGAAGAAAAAAATAAGATCAACAAGAAATCAACTCAGTTTAAAAGTAAAAATTAACTCTAAATAATCAAAACTAGCATACGAGTTGTTATATATACATATATCAAGATTTAAACGAAAGAGAATTTATAATTGTATGTAAACGAAAAGCCTTTCAATAATTATGTTCAACTAAACATATCCTTCCTAATAAAATATCAATTATCATATTTAATTAAATATAATAGGGTGAATGTGGTGTTGAAGGGGCATATAAAGCAAGATCCAAAATTTGAGTAGAGGTGTTTTGAGAAATAGGGTGCGTGGAAGGGATTTGGGGCTTCATATAGCCCATTCCTTATTTAGAATGTTTTAAATTTTAATCAAAACGTAAATTTGAGAAGAAAATAAAATAGTAAATAATAAATCAATGGGTATAAGTTCTTACGTGGTAAAGCTTTCTTTTGATGAGAGAAATTTCAAGGAATAAAGAAAGAATTTTATTAGATCATAAGAGCCTTCTTACAACCTCTTTGTGGTTACTAAGAAACTAAAATCATTTTTCTCAAACTGAGAAGAAACTATCTAGAGAAAATAATGAAAGAACTAAGCTTAAGAGCTCTTAGGATAATCTACAAATATAGAACTATACTTTCTTAAACAGTGCTCCTAAGTAATTATCTCCTGTTACTATCTAAGCAATGTGAATAAATAGGTATCATAAGCTTCTTATTGTTGGTCTCCCTTATTAAAATAAGATTATTTTAATTAAAATATTTTTTTATTTGAAATAAAAATTTTCTAATATAATTAGGATTCTTTTTACTTATCTTAAAAAGTAACATCACTTTTGACGTAGAAATGGATTCCACAAATCTATTAATTTGATAGAAAAAGATGAAGGAGGATGTCTATAATTTTTTTAATCATCTTATCCTTATTCAAATTTATGGGTGGTTTTAATAGTTTAGTTTTCTATTAAAATGGGAGTGTTTATGAGTTTGCTATTACAGTTGTCAAACTCTGTCAAATTGAGAAGAGAAATAAAGTTAGTTATAGTTTGGATGAAATGAAATCAGTTCACGTTCTTATTAGGGTAAAGTCTACAGTGTTAGCCGGTAATTTTATCAGGCCACGGAAAAACCCTTAGACTTTCATTTTGTTTATTTTTAAATAAAATTAAGCTTTCTTGATGGAGATATCCTGAAAACATGGCAAAAGAATTCCATGTTATCACCATTTTTCCTTGATCAACAATTAAATTTTATTCGACCTCCACCATTTGTATATATTCAGGAGACAAAGGGAAAGGAATTTGCGGGTCACCTTCTGATCCGACGCAGCACAAAGCCCAACTGTCCCGCCGTAGTCCACTTTCTGGTGAGCTCTCTCTCTCATATTTAGTTACATGCATATATACCTCGCACAAAGGCAAACCTAACTGACCGAATTGATTGACCTGTTTACCCTTGAAACATATCAGTGAGCATTGTAATATTTGACCGAATTGTAATATTGTTTTGAAGACTATGGATCATACAGCACAAAACTTTTGCCCCTTCACGTGGCTGCATTAAAAGGAGATGTGGTTGAAGCAAAAAAATTGATAAATGATAACCCATCACTGCTAAGTGAGGAAATCACAGAACGAGGTGAAACTGTTTTTCATGTAGCAACGGGGGCAAAACAAATTAAATTTGTAGAGGAGATGGTTGAATTATTGGACAATGTAGACCACTTGGCACTGGAAGACAAAACTGGGAACACGGCCTTGTGTTACGCCGCTGCAGCTGGAACTGTACGGATTGCCAAGATTTTGTTGGGAAAGAATATAGATCTGCTGACAATTCGAAAAGAAGAGAGGAACACACCATTATACATGGCTGCCTTGTTTGGACAAAGGGATATGGCATTATTTTTATACCGGAAAATAGAAAATTTAATGAACGAAGGAAGAAATGAAGATATATTGACACCACAGGACAGGGAAAAAATATTTTTCATGAGCATCCGTGCTGGTTTGTACGGTAAGTATTTTTTTTATTTTTTTATTATTCGTGCAAATAATAATGGCGCCCATATATGACCAGTTTAGCTTGTAATATAAAATAGTTTACCATAAATAATCACCTTCATTATTAATTAATAAGATATGTAAAAGAAAATAAATAGAATATTTAATACATATTTCATCTCAAACTGATTGGGGGACTGCTCTAAATAAAATTTTATTCGATTCACTAGTTGTATGCAGGTAAGAAAATTATTTTTCTATGAAATCAAACCTTGTCCTGTTATTTAACTGCGAGCTTGTATTAAACGAAATTGTTCAATTTCTTTTCTTCTAACTCTAGTTCTGCATCCGTTTTTGAAAATGCTAGAATTGTTTCATTCAAGAAATGTAGTCCTCAATGGTCGTTTTAATATGATGAGAAGGGAAAACTAAATGTATGCTGTATGTATTTATATAACATGCTTTATAAATATATGTGAACATATATGCCACGCTTTTTGGCCTCAGATCTGGCGTTGAAGTTGCTAAAGCGAGATAAAACAACCCTAGCTGTGGCTCGTGAAGAGGCTCCTAACGAGAACAGGGAGGGCATGACGGCATTGCATCTGTTGGCCAACATTCCCTCAGCATTTACCAGTAAAAGCTCGGGACCACTTGAAAAGCTTAAGAACTTGTGTAAGTTTCTCTCTCTTATAATCAGTTTTAGCAATGATCAATATGTATGGGCTTTGGCTGCAACGGTTTTATATACTAAAGTCATGAATTGTAAAATTTTGGCAGAGGAACAAGTTCCAGCTTAAAAGGTTTGAATATAGTATGCCAAAGTACCTTGTGAATTTGTTAGATAAATTAGGTATCAAAACCTAAATGGTTAATTTATTTGAGTTGAACCAAACTAAACATAATGCCCAAATCACCAAGCCATTATATAATTATAGTTGTTAGGTTTGGTTGTCATCTATTATTCTATTTATAAACTCACTAAGACTAATTATATATCTATAACCAACATGTTACAATTTCAATTGACAAAATCTTATTAGATGGACAATTTAATTTTTTACTCTTTCCGTGAACGTTTGTCAACTTAAGTCTAAAGGAGTTGATTATAGAAATAGATTTTAGAGATAGCATTACTCATAAACTAAAAACCTTCTTCCTTCCATCATCCAATATAAGACAACAATTTATATCTTCTTGTATAAATAGTTGTTACTATTTAAAAATTTAAGAGAGTTAAAATTTTGTATTTATTCTCTTTTCTTATTAATATATTTTTTATACAATCGCTTGTTTGAAAAAGATGATATAGAGATTGAGATGAGGACGAATCATTGACCTTTCGAGAATCCTATTAGTTGACAATTTTTTTTTTTTTAAATAGTAATCTCAGTAGTCCCAGCAGGAATGAATTTTGCCGCTCACAAAAGCAACTCGCCAACCCAAGCTCTTGTACTACTCAAAGATCTTTGGAAGGAAATATTAAGTCGACAAGACTTGAATGTTGTGGAATTCATCAGTAAACCTAGACAATTATTGTTTGATGCAGCTAGATTGGGCAACTTCGAATTCTTGGCTGAACTCATTCGCAGTTATCCTTGTTTGGCTGTTAAATCCGATGATGACAATCGAACCATATTTCACATTGCAATATTGCACCGTCATATGGCTATATTCAACCTAATATATGACATAGGTTTTGACAAGCAGTTGATAGCTGGCTTTGAAGATAAAGAAAAAAATAGCCTATTGCATCTAGCTGCAAAATATTTACCACATGGTAGAGCAGCTAATGCGGTGCCAGGTGCGGCTTTAGAGATGCAGCAAGAATTAAGAATTTTCAAGGTAAATTTTTCTGTTTTCATATCAGTGTCTACTGTGTCTTATAAGTTCCGAATCAAGCAATACTTCGTGATTATAATTTATGACAAATAATGTGGCATGTTAATGATATAGGAGGTTGAATTGCTTGTATTCCCTGAATACAAAGAAATAAAAAATATGGAGGGCTGTATACCTCGCGAGATATTCACCAACGAGCATGCCAAATTATTGGAAAGAGGAGAAAAGTGGATGAAGCAAACAGCCAAGTCATGCTCGATTGTTGCCGTACTTATTGCTTCTGTGGTTTTTGAAGCCGCTTTGAATGCACCTGATGGTGAGAGTCATTATACTGCCTTCCGTATTTTTGCCATGGCAAATGCAATCGCATTATCCTCCTCTTCAATTTCATTACTGCTGTTTTTAAACATTCTCACAGCGCGCTATACAGAAAAGGATTTTCTCTGGTCATTACCACTTAAGTTGATGATTGGAGTCTTAATGCTCTTAATATCTTTAGTTGGCATGATGCTAGCTTTTTGTTCAATCTTTTTTTTGGCATTTAAGAATTCTAGAGGAAGGTTCCCTTTATCTATTACTGGAATTGTATTTCTGTCAGTCCCTGTTTCTATATGGTTACAGTATGAATCTTATAGAGACGTACTGTATTCATCATTCCGTTTTGGGTTTTCTATTAAGCCAAGAGGATTTTTATGGAAAGATGAGTCAAAGAAAGTCTAAGGCCTGTAGCTTTCACTGTCCCCGCTTCATCGCATGGTCATTGTGTTAAGGGGGTGCCACCAAAAATGGCGCTTCAAGCTGTCGCAAGAGTTAGAAAACTCGAAGTTGTATGCAACCATTTCAAATAATGCTTTAATTTTTATTCTACTGTATTGACCTACATTGTCGTTAACTTACTTTATATCGTTGTTAATTATTTATATTTGAATAATTGGTGATGGAAATATTGATTTTAAGGATGATTATGATATGCTAACCCAAAAAGAGAAATCATGAGGGTAATTGAGGTACATAGCATTTGTTTTGACATTTCTTTTTTCTATGATTTTACTTTTTGTACTAATAAAATGCAAAATTATTCAATTATTTTTTTATTCTCCTATTTAAGAAACTATAAAGTCGTAATTTTACTTAATTATAAAACTAAAAGTGATTCTAATTAGCCCCCATATATTTTCTCATAAGCCCCATCTCTTTTTGAAGGGGATGAAATTTTGTCTTAAGAGTGAAAATAAAAGTCATCAATTAGTTTTAAGCAACGATATATTATGTTCCTTGGGATAATTTGGAAGTAATTGCACCAGTAAATGATTATTTTCTCTACCTACAAATCTTTTTTTTTTTTTTTGGGAGGATTTCATATGTTAGGCAACCTTTTCTACAATAAGTTGCATAAATAAGTTGTGTCAAGCATGACTAACGACTCAAGATGGAAGAGACTAGTGATAACGCCAGAATTAGAGAAAAAATGTTAAATTACTAAGAATACAATTGTACGCTAGGGAGAATGGAATGTTATAATAGTTCAGGAGATGTTTGTTCTTATTTTGAGAGATGAGGGAGGGGTTTTGTGTAGTTACAATCATGAAATAAATCTCCTGGTAAAAATATCAACAATTGTAAGTAGGAATTTAATAACAAAAGTTGATATTACAATAATTTATTGAAGGGAAGAGAGATGTTGAAGGATTGTACCATTGAGCTAGTTAGCCTAATGGTACTCACCTTGAACTACAAGAATCTTTAAGGTTTTGTATTCAAAGTGTTGGAGATGCATCTATTGTGAATAAATCTGGTGGTGCTTATCTCATGAGGTGTAGCCTGCAGGGTCCTTACATTAAAAACACGTGGCAAAGATATGGAGGAGATTGTTTTAACACTTGTTGCATTTAGTTTAGTTTAGTTTAGTTTTTTTTTTTTTTTTTCCTTATGAAATTCTAAATTAGTTACACGTAGAGACTCAATTTATAAGACTCATTGAAAACTGAAACTCTAAAATTATTTTCCTAGAGAATTCCAAACAATGCACACTACCAGATATTGAATTAATACACATATTTGTATTTGACAGTATAACACCAAAAACAAGATATTTATGGAAACTATGACTCTAATAAATAAAGATAAGTGCATTAAAATTTCAACACTCACCCTTAAAGCACTACCACAACTTCAATACATTCCCGAAGATAGCAGAATTTTTGTCTCAGTGAAAATATCAACTATTTGCTTTTCTGATTTGTAGTAGCCAAGATGAACCTAAACATTCTTTATTGCCTCTTTGATGAAGTGATATCTTTTTTCCAATGTGCTTTGCTCTATGATCACGCTCAAAATCAACCTTCGGCTAAACGATTGTTGTAGTGTAGCTTTAGGTATCGAATCCACAGGGAGGAAAATATATCAACAAAAAGGTT
>JANLJB010028439.1:0-10924 GCA_026212285.1 Bursera cuneata | reverse complement strand
ATATATATATATATATATATATATATATATATATATATATATATATATATACATACATACACACGTTGGTGGGTTGAGTTTTTGCATGCAATACATTGAAGAACCAGGAAAGGTCGAGGATGTGTTCTTGGCTAGCATGATCAATTCCAGTTGCTTATGAAGTATATTTGATCATTAGAAGCAAACACAAACGCAGTGTTTATATATGTTGGAGGGTCAGATTGCCAATTATATACTTATACATGCATGATTCTTGTGAATTTTGGCTACAATGCTGTATCATTGAAGAATTAATTAGAGCCATTAGATTTTGTTGGATATGTATATATATTCAAGAATTTATATGGTTGATTAATTATTATTTACTCTCTACAACACACTACTTATTAGTATACAATGAGTCTTTACCATATAACTCCACATATATTTCCACATGAACCTGAGGAAATGGTAGGAGCCCCATATCTTATAGAGGTGTTAACTTTTGCAGCTATGGTTCATAAAACTCCTCGACATATATAGAAACATATATGTATAGCTTTTCTTTTGACGCACCGGCGAGAACGGATTCGATCGACTAATGAGCTTTTAAGATTTTTCTTCTCCTCATGAGATGGTAATTTTGGTGCAACTTCTCAGCTAATTCAACTTTACATTTCCTCCCTAAACTCTCCGAGATTAAGATGCCACATAACGTGGAACAAATTAAAAAGAGAAAGACTTTAATCATACATACAATAGGAAATTTATTTAATTTATTAACCACAAAAGATAACAAGTTTCTGATCAATCCTCCACCCCTTGGTCTATAGGACAATTATTCTTCATAAATTAATTACATTCCACGACAAAGTAATTTTAAGCCCCGGGTCTGTCACTGCCTATTTGTTATAAGTCATCCTTTCATCTTTCATCATTCTCCAAACATGCGTAATTCCGGAGTACCCTACTCAAGTCGCACCGTTGTACTTATGAGGCTAGGCTGAATCTAAAATATATATTACGGATTTCTGGATTCAAGGTTCAATGCTTGTGCTGTTCCACTAATGTAAATAGATATAAAAGATGTAAGTTGTGCAGAAATGTTGGTTATACGTGAATGCAACAACACCAACCATAACATTTTAAAATTAAAAAAAAAAAAAAAAATAGTGTGCGTAGTATTACCGGTATGACCCTTAAAATTGAGATCTAAAATCTAAAATTTTTAGAGAAAAAAATGTATATGGTAAGGCAAGACTACACCATTGACCTTAGCAGTAGATGATATAACTACTTAAAAAATGAGAATTCAATTGAATTTAAACAATTCTGATCCTATTTTTAATTATGTAGAAGTCGGCATTCTCGATTTGAAATCTAATTCTACATTCTACAACCTTTAATTTTCGCATCTTAAGGAACAACATTGACGAGTCATTTGAAATTTCACTCGATCGTAAATAAAGAATGATGATTTTCATTTCTAACATATAAATAAAGCTATTCATACATGTACTGGAACACGAGGTGAATTTCTGAGCGCAGACTGGATTTGCGAAACTCAAAAGGCTATAAAACATGGGATTACAAACCCAAGCCTCGCTTCCTTTAAATAAATATGGCGAAGGGACTTAACCAGCCTAGGTAATTTAGTACAGACACGGGGTTCTCGACCAAAAAAGCTATACACCGGCGCACGGCAAGTGTCGCTCAACATATCGGCGGACTGTCCGGCAGCAAAACAACCCCAGACTAGCTAATTAGTCCTGTAATTACATCTCTATCCGCAACCGTCGCATTTCAGCCCGAAAGGTAGGGCTGGAAGATAGTGTCCGATGAGCAAGACTCCTTATATCCTCTCGGGAACAATCTCGTGAGATACGAACTAGCTCCCAAAGAGCACCTCCAGAAATCATGTCCTTGGCATTAACTTCTGCAATTTGAAAAATTCTGGTAGTTCAAGGAAGAAGTCTCCAAGAATTTGAAAATGTTGGAAGAAACGGGCAAGTCCACTTACCATGCTGTGCCAGATGACAGATTGCAAGCTCATTATGTCGCCTGATCGATGCAGATTCATCATTTGCATTTTGTACAATCCATGGAAGTGCACCGTCCTCTATGAGAAGAGATCTGCCACTTCTTATACCTGTAACCAGATAGCAGCATATAGATATAAAACACAAAGCAAATCTATTTGGCACCAGAATTATCATATCCACTGTTTCAAGAGCAAACTTTCAAACATTAAAATGGATTGTCATAAAAAACATGGATAAAATCAAGTGTATTAAAACATCACCCAAACCAAACTGCAAAGTCACGGACAAGGAAGATTGATGTCATGTTTCATGCCAAATAATCTTTTCTAACTCAGACACAGAAGATTCTTTTTGAAGCAAAACATACTTCTCAAAATGATTTTCTTAAGAATATAGCACCAATATACCATCCATTTTGAATGGATTATCAAATAACACTATCATCCACCAGCAGGTAATTATATAGTTACTTCAACAGTTAATAACTAACTAATAGAACATGTTAAAGAGATGATTAAACCTTGAGTAGCCGCACGAGACTCGCATTTTGCAAAGTTAGCTATTCCTCGAGCGACTTGAGCTAGAACATCTGGATGTCCACATCTCACCATTCCTAGCAGGGCCCTAATTCCACCTTCAGTCCTCAGCTTCATTTGAAGCTTATCTAGGAGACAATAAATAAATAGATAAGTAAATAAAATTCTGTGTATGGAAACTATAATCTTTTCTTGAAGCTGAAATAATACAACCAAAAACATAATAATGTAACACCTCTCCAGGCCAAATCTTCATGCTTACTCAATTCTAGCAGGAAGAGAATTACAAACACCTCCACATTGCATGTGAAAAGAATGGACTGAATTTCGAATTCTATCCCAAAAGATTATTGTTATCATTTAAAAAATTTAATAAAAAAAAATGTCAGTATCTCTTCCGCAGCCACAATTAGTTCAAGATGTCCATTGTACAAATTCCCATCTTGACAAATACCAAAAAGTTCTTCTCATTTTCTCTATTTATTCACCATTGAAGCACTATGTCACTATAGTCCTATAAGATGAGTAACTGTACTAAAAGAGATGATGGAATAGAGAATTGTATACCATTGCCACATAAATTAGCAATAGCTCCAGCAACCATACGTAGAGTCTGAGAATCCTCAGCATCAGCTGCAGTAATAGATAATAAACTGATTCCTCCTTGTGCCATTATAAGTTCTTGATTGGTTTCTGCTATGCACAAAAAAGAAAAAAAAAAACAATTGAACGGCATATGAGACTTTAAGTATTAAGTGATGATCTTAAATAAAGAAGAAACCCACTACACCCGTAAAGATAAGATAAAGAATCAGTGTACAATTACCATTCATCGCAAGATTGGCAATTGCACCTGCTGCGACTCTGCGAACAGTTTCATCCTCAAAACTTCTAAGAAGCATCAGCAAGGAAGAAAGACCACCAGCTTCAACAATTCTTTCCTGATTTGCTTCTGCTCAGTACATAGCAGCAGACATCATTTCTCACAAAAATTGTAACAAGCTAAAGTGAACATAGCAACATACATCTCTAATACTAATAGTCATGTACGCAACTACACAAAACATGTTCACTCTCTCTCTCTCAAAATATCTTTTCCCATTTTAAGAATTAGGAACACTCCACACAAGAGCATGTTACCTTAGTTCCATAGTAAGACGACGATAGTACAAAGGGTTACAAGCACTCTCACAAAAGTATCCTGAACTAGTTCACTAAGCTTACTATCCCAAAGCACCTTAGAAAAGTTTCACAAACTAGAAACAACAGCAGCACCAAGATTCTTTAATATAAGAGTAAGTACATGAGAGCAGATAACTAATAACAAGGGCCTGAGGGGGGAAAACGATTACCCACCTTCGGCTGCTAAGTTGGCCACCACTTTTACAGCATGAATTCGTACATCAGCATCTTCTGACTCAAGTAATGACAAGATTTTTTGCAACCCCACTGTCAGAGTAATTGATAGAAAAACCATAAGAAAATAAGCACAAAACATGGTTTCAATGAAACTTCATATAGTAACAAATCCACAACCTTGTTCAAAAAGTAAGGCAGTTGGTGCTTTATGTCCATTCCCAGAGTCTTTGGATTGAGAATGCCTATCCAAACCCGTATAAGCATTCCCATACTCACCTCTGTCAAGACATCTTCGCATCTATAATTATAAGAATCAAAAGGTAGTTGTGTTAGAATTTGCACAAGTGTACTTGTTTATTAAGGACTATGATGAACAGAAACACATGCTTAAAACCAAAATTCATCAATGCATTCAAAAGTCACTCACTCTAAGCAAAAGGTTAAATCTCACAAAAATTGGAACTTCAATCTTTTTAAAAGAGCTCCTCAAAAAGTGTGCTAACTATGGAAGATCTAGGGGTTCCACCTTTAACTTTTGATTTACAAGAATGCTGGATTTTGTCCCAGCACCAGACCATAATACTGTTAGATGATGTAACAGTTAATTGTTCAAACACTCCCAAATTGTAATGAAAGCAGTAATATCACAGTAGCATCATCATCAGCTCTATTAACAAAGTGAAGTTTTTTCAACAATAACGAGCATGCTTAATATAAACAAATACCTGCTCAGCTTCAAAAGTCAATTGCAATAATTGGCTTTGTAATATCACTATTTCTTCTTCAAGTTTCTTTTTTTGACGTGCCTCATCCTCCAGAATTTTGTGAAGCTTTATAATTTCTGTATCTCCACATGACTATAACTCCAAAAAGTTGAATGTCACCATGTTTCACATTTAGAAATTAATTTTTAAAATAAAAAAAAAAAATCATACCCCTGATTCCGTATATTGCTCGAGCCGACTCTTGAGCTTGTTGAGCTCCACCTCAGCTGCCTTTCTCATATAAACTTCATTCTGAAGCAACTTTCTGACCTCAGCTACTTCCTCAGCAACAGATACTCCAGACACCTGCAGCATAACAAAGCAATCTAAACATGATTACAAACTCAGGTCAATGTTCAAAAAATACTACATTTGTAACAGTTAAGATATAATGCCAGCACAGGCACAAAAATGCAGAAGCCATTGTGGTGCTAAGAGCCTTTCATTCACTGATAGAAACAATGCAATATACACTTAAAGAGTAGATTTAGAGGGTGAATATTTAATCAAGCCTTCAAATCAACTTAAATTGGAGAGCAAATATTTGAGCTTATTTTCAAGAAAACCTTTTCAGCGAAATAAATTGACAATGTAAAAGGCCTTGAACAATTAACAGAGCACTCTGAATAAAAAAGCTGAATGAATCTATAAAATCAAAGGAAAGCTACAGTTTTAGACAAAATTTCTCTATGAAGGAAAGGCTACAGCTTTAACCAATATGTATCCTGTGTATTTCAGAAATAAAATACCTATATTGACTATAGGGAATAGAAAAATGATGAACTAAGAGTCCTCACAGGAGGTTAAGGGTTTATCATGTTAAAAGGCTTGACACAAGTCTTTCAAACAACTTTTTTTCTTTTTTCTTTTTTTTTTTTTCCTGGAAGCATACCTCTCCATTACATTTATCATTGATGAAGCCATTACTTTCTTGCTTCCGCTGATTTAACACCATCTTTTCCTCCAACTTCTTTACTGACTCCATGTATTCCATCTGGCACTTTAGCTTCTCCTTCTACAAAAAATATTGTGAAATTAAAGCCGGTGTTGCATAATATACAGGCACACATGTAATAACTGAAAAATCAAAGTTTTGAATCTTGAAAATTAGGAAAGAAGAACAAGAAAAAATCTCCAGTAGACTTCTTTCTTAAGTAACATTTAATTGCTTATGTTCATTTTTGCCTGATCTTTGTAATAAACAAAAAAAAGCTATACAAAGAATTACAAGATAAGATCCACCAGTAAAAAAATGCAGCGTCATGTCCATCCAAACGTACCCTGGGCAATTACAATGTCTCATAAATAATACAAGTAGATATTATTAAAAATCAGTCAAAAATTTTATGCAGGGGCAGTGGCACATTTTACCAAAAAAAAATAATATTTAAAATAAATGAACAAACCTCTAAGGCATCAGCAAAATTTCTTTCAACCTCAGAAATACGATTTTGAGCTTCTAAATTTATTCTTTCAACTTCATCATCAAATGCTTTCTGTTGCCTTTCATTTTCTGCAATGAGCTTGTCCAGTTGTATTTCGAGCCTTCTAGATAAACTTTTATAATCAAACTCTTCCTTTATTTTCAACATATTCTCCACCTTCATCGCCTGTCAGAGACAAAGAACAATTCCATTCATCACTCACAGTGTCCAAGAAATATTCTTGCATGTATTTAACAATGCTGGCATATAGCAACAGAGATGCAGAGAGAAAACAGAATAAATCAAGGTAACCAAAGAACAGCTTGTAATTAAGCCATAAATGCTCCACAGCCAAAAATTAATGCAATGCCTATATGCTATATATAAAAATTAATAGCAGAAATACATAGGTAGCTTGAAGCAGACATTATGTAATAAACAGAATAACAGTTCTATAAAACAAAAACTCACCCTTTGCCCAAATAATATGGTGCTGGCAGTCTCTCCTCGATGTCGTGGAGACGGTCCAATGGTCACAACTAAAGAGGTTCTAGCTGTTCCTGCAACACAATGGGAGATGTGAAGTGAAAAATAAAAATTATTGAATTGAATAAAAAACAGAAGATATCACAATGCCCAGACAACAGTTTTGACGCTTTGAAAAAGAAATGCTATTACATGAACAGAGAACACAATTAAAAGACCTGAAACAAGTCAGCTAATAAAACAAAATATAAAACAGGCCAGAAAATTAATAGATTAATGATTCAACAGAATCACATTTGGATTGCGGAGAGCATCCCATTAAGTGCCATGTCACAATCATGTTGAAGCCCAAGTGACTTACACATGTAAAAGGCGTCTCACCTCCAAACGAATCTCTGAGCAACCTTGTGAGTTTTGAATCACGAACTGGTACATGAGCACTATTCTCTGCTAGAGCATTTATGCACTTCCCTAATGCACTAAGTGAGAGATTAATAGACTTAGCTTCCTCCAACATATGCCCCTCACTTCCTGGAAGAACAGGGAAGAGAGTAAAATTCACTGCATATGTATCTCTAATTCCTCAAGCACAATGACCAAATTAGCATAAGTATGGTTTAAATCACATCATGAGAATAATAGAATTAAGTCCATTTATTGACATTTCTATCTCATATTAGCATGCATCAGAAGAGAAACCTTAAGTTGGTCGAGTCACTTAATTCAACAATGAAAATTACAAAACAAGAAAAGTATGTAAAGCATGTTCAGATGCTTAGCCCTCCTCTCAATCTCTCTCAAATAGAAGCAAAGACAGAAAGACATGCTCGAAATGGGAAAAATTAGCTCAGAAAATCTTGATAGTTAAAAAAATATATATATTGTAATATGCACCTGACTTCTGAACACGTTCTGAACCTGCCAAATCTACTATAACCAGTTTGCTCTTCCGGACAAGCGGCTTTGAAGGTTTTACCAAGTGTGAGTAACTGTCAATTTCACTTGTAGGAGCTTCATCTCTTCCTACAACTGACTTCTTAATATGTATCTGCAGGGAGTTATATATATCAATATTTTGCACAAATATAATCGAAAACAAATGTGATCAATTACCAGCGGTGGACATTAAGAAATAAACAAAAATAATAGAATCAAATCATCACTCACCATCAAAATAGCATGACTGCGAGAAGATTCAGTGTTCAATTTTGTATTAGCAGCAACTCGGTGAGCTTCTCCCAGTTTCAGCAGCTCCACATAACTTTGTTGCTCCTTGATCTCAACAATAGTTGCTCCAGGTAGTGAAACATCACCAGTTTTTGGATCTTCCACAATGGAAATATTATCATTCGCCGGATCAAGGAGATCCTGGATGGTCTCCATATATAGCTACAAATGTTAATAGAAAAAAAAAAATTATTAAAGAACTTTGGTGACTATACAATTCCAGATAGATACATACAAAAACTTTTGATATTACAAACAAGCATGATATAATAAAATCAATGAAAAAATAATAATGGGTAACATTGGTCATTTACATGATACGGGTCTAACAACCTGCAAATACGAGACACATACAGAATCTGTCTCCAGAGACACACCGGCTAAAATATCCTCCATTGACCTGACCATGATTCCACGAGAAGAAATATCTTCCTCCCCCAGTTGTCCAAGCGTAAAAGTTTTCCCTGTACCAGTCTGACCATAAGCCATCACAGTCCCATTGTAACCATCCAGAACACTCTACACAATTAAACGGCACATTTCATTAATTGTTGCATAAGGCATGATAAATTGTAACACGAACATGCATAATTTTATGGGAAAACTGAAAGTAAATACTCATTAGCAAAAAGCTAATTGAAGCTGATAGCATGGTCTAGGGAAAGCCAACTCATGCACTGTTACATGATTCAACTGTGTATACAAAGAACTTAATTAAGCATAAATAGCTTGATTAAAAATATATATATATGAGAATTACACCAAACATAACAGACCTCCACAACTGGCTTAGCAACAACCTCATAAACACGCTTCTGTGATGCAAATTCAGTAAGAACCTCGTCGAATTCATAAGTGTCAGAGTCCCAATTGTTCTTTCGAAGTTTCAACCTCTTAAGCTGAGGTAGAGCAAAAACCCAAAATGATTAATGGCACCACAACCAAGCTATAACCTAACACAGAGCTCAAAACACCACTTATAAGAGACAAAGTGAAACTTTAACTACTATTCAAGTTTAAGAGTGAGTAAAATCAGAATGTAAATACCTCTGGCTGCAGTTCCACACAATCAGCAAAATCTGCATCTGCAATCAACTCTTCTGCATTTCGTGGTCGCAATCTGACTGCCACCCGAACTCTTCCGGGCACTGTCCAGAAACAACAGGAATAAAGGCAAAATCTTATTATTTAGGGTTTGACAAAAATAAGTAAAAGCAGGAAGTTGAATAAATTTCCAAAAGTACCCAAACCATTGCCTTTCTTGCAGAATTTAAGCCTCTAATTCACCATTTTAGGTCAGCAATACCGAACAAGAGAACCCAATACCTACACTACTAAATGGCATTCCCTCATTGTTATGCCTATATCAATCATCTAACAGATGATCACCGCACAATATATGAACAATAAACCAGCATTATAATCAGCATTACGATGTTTTACAACTTTCTACCAGTTCTTCTCCAATGAAACCTTTCGTTATAAAAATAAACAAAATCATAACTAAGCCACTAACTTCATAGCAACTCCAAGCAAATCCAAACATAAGCGTGAAGTCAATTTACACGCCTACGAAATTGCTTTGCATTACACGACCAATAACTTACAAACAAGCTACTAGATCGCGTTCTGAACTCATTTATCACACCAAACAACATGCACGTCAAAATTCTCAGATCATTTAAGTATGTGAAGTACAGAAGCAAATTATCGTTTCACAGACATCATAGACTCTCCGTTGACTGAAAGTGTAATGTACAAAACTGACCTCCGTCATTTCCGGCACTAAAGCGGCGAAGCGTGGATCCCGGTTGCTGAGACGGATTATTCCTAGATTTGAAAGAAGAAGATTTGAAATTTGAGGAAGCTGCTGCTGCAGTGACAGGCTTGAGAATTCCCCTATAGACGGCGCCGTTTCGGTACGCACTGGACGCCATTGTTTGGTTTCGTCGGCGTAGTAGTCGTTCGTTGTTCAATTCAAAGTACCTTTGCCATCCTTCTGAGCGCAAAAAAGAGGAGACAGAAGAGTGATATATTTATTTAGGGGTTCTCGTTGGATTCGAAGTTCAAACAAAATTATGATGGAGGGAGGGGTCCACAGTGTTGGAGGAGTAGGGAAGAGACAGAGACGGTCGCAGGTTGGTGGGTCCAGTTTGATTGAATATGGAAAATTACTAAAAAGTTGTTTTCTTTGCCGTGAATGTGATTGCTTTGTTCCAGAAACTACTGTTGGTGAGTGACTGTGTTGCGGACCAGCCTCGTGGATGTGTCGTGGGTCTCTTAAATGGCCTCGATGTTTTCTAGTAATATGGTCACACGATTCACCGCTCGTATAGCGCGCAAGTGCCCCCATTTTCTCTACGGAATCACAAAAATGTCCCTTGCCTTCGTTCTGTTATCGTGTTCTATGAACAGCGATTTTGTAGCTCTGGCTCAGCTCAGCTCCCACTCCGCCGCTAATCTTAGGAAGTTTTTAATGAAATAATAATTAAATTTCATAATCATTTATTATATATAATAAATTCGATAATAGACTGTATTTTGGTGATTGATGCAAACACAACTATGAGATATTACTAATTGTTTCTATCGCTTAAGACTTAAATCTCTTGAACTTTTTACTTCAAATCTTGGCAATCAATCGGGATGAAAATAAGGTGACGTGGGTATTAATCTTATAAGGAAACTGAGATTTTATTGGTCATTTTGGATTTGTATGACGTGTTAATTGTTGATGTGTATCTTGGAGTGCAAAGTGAAATCTAAGGGGGGTGTATTCAATTAAGACTTTTAAATACTTTTTATAACTGAACGACTTTTATAGACTTATAGACTTTTAATGACTTTTATAGACTCTTCATGATTATGGAAGACTTTTATAGATTTTCATTTTAATGACTTTCATAGATATTTATAGACTTTTATAAACTTTCATAGACTTTCATTTTGATGATTTTTATAGACATTGATAGACTTTTTTAACAAGAGATTGATAAACTTTCATGGACTTCAAACAATATAATGTAAATTTCATAAATAAATAGATAAATCTATAAATAACTCTAATTACATAACTAGATAACTTAAATACCAATTTAAAAAAAAAA
>JANLJB010028437.1:0-10921 GCA_026212285.1 Bursera cuneata | reverse complement strand
TAAACTGTTGGTGGTCGAGCTGGGTCTGAGGAGAGAGTAACGGAGGTCGTGGGAGAGGAGGGTAGAAATGGTATTTTTTAAATTTATAAAAATCTGTTATAACGTCTGTTAGGAAATTAGGGGGTAAATGTTAGTTTAGTAAAAGAGTAGAGTTATGTGTTTTTAGAAAATTTAGTTGGGGGGTTAGAGAAATTCCCCCAAATATTTGACAGGAAACTATTATGTGTCCCGTGTAAAATGAGGTGTATGAGCTCTTTTTTTTCTAATTATTTATAATTGAATTGTAATTTTGTCAACCAAGATGTGACAAGAAGGTCACGTTAACAAAGGTTCAAAGCCTATCCCTTGCTTTGTAAGAAATATCAAGTTGTCACATCAGCCATACATACCTAAACCAACATACTCTTTTTATTCTTATATGGTTGTGCGAGAGTGAGGGAAAATGACAAAAGTGTAAACAATTGAATTACTGGCTAACCCATGTGCAAGTTGCACCAAGAAATCGATATGACATATATAGTTTAATTTCATTCTAAGTAATGAATTTTGGTCTGATTGTAATCATATTAACTAAGAAGATTATGTAACTTGGTGAGGTTTGTTAATTAATTAATGAACTAACATGCCACCTTTAATCATGTAACTATTGTGCGAAATCAGAGGGAAGATTAAGGTTTAAGATATCCTAAAATTGGGAAAAATATGGTCAAAATGCCAAACCCTTGTTTACTTTGACCATAATTTTGAGAAATTAATTAAGTTTAGCGGAGGATTAAATTTCTAAAACAATAATAAATGCATGCATGCGTGGCAAAATGAAAGTTGGTCATGGACGTGATCAGCCAAAAAGGGAGAACTAACCCTCATTACTCCCCCGAAAATCTCTCCTGCATCCCCTAACTTTCTTGATTTTCTTCCCCAAAACCAATCCATCATAATCAGATATTGCTCTCTTTCTCTCTTTCTTCTCTAGCTTGTTTCATATCACTCCACCAAAACTCTTCGTTTTCTTTTAATCGTAGTTGCAGGCTTTCTCTGATCTTGTTCAATCCACGAAAAATGGTATATTCTTCTCTTAAATCTCATTTAATTTCATTTGTTTTCTAATAGTTCTGTAACCATTGAAGAGGCTAAACTATCTAAAGAATTTAACAAATGATATATTACCATGGTTAAAATCAAATTAATACGTTGTGGAAATATCCCATTCCTTGCAAGGCTTAAAATTGATACAAATGCATGCATAAATCAAGTTTTGAAGTTTTTCGTCATCAATTCATCATATATATATATATATATGCATTAAATAATTGTTAATCTTAGTTTTCATTCCATTCGCAAAAGCATGTGGCGTGTGTCGTATTTATGTATGGTTGAATCTACAATAATTTTGATCAACTAGGCAAATTCGGCTTCGGGGATGGCCGTGCATGACGAGTGCAAGCTGAAGTTCTTGGAACTAAAGGCAAAGAGGAACTATCGGTTCATTGTGTACAAGATCGATGAGAGGATCCAACAGGTTACTGTCGAGAAGCTTGGCAGTCCAGAAGAGACATATGAGGATTTCACTAATTCATTGCCTGCAAATGAGTGCCGTTATGCTATCTTTGATTTTGATTTCACAACCCAAGAGAACGTCCAGAAGAGCAAGATTGTCTTTGTTGCGTGGTACGTAACTAGCTGGTCTCTACAAGTAGATGAGGCTTTATTTTAATCTTCTCTGCAGGTTAGTTACGTTATGTATATGCATACTCTTGTAATCTTGCTTGTGAATTTCATGTAGGGCACCTGACACATCTAGGGTAAGGAGTAAGATGGTTTATGCGAGCTCCAAGGACAGATTCAAGAGGGAATTGGATGGCATTCAGGTGGAGTTGCAAGCAACAGATCCTAGTGAGATGAGCTTGGATATCGTCAAAGGGCGCGTCTTCCAATTCTGAAAGAATTAGAACGTCTCTTCTCTGCAATTGTTCCTTTTTTTTTTTTTTTTTTTGTTCTTGAACTAGAATTCTTGCATTGAGAAGTACTTCTGTCAATTTGTGTCTAATTCTTTAATATTCAAACCATGTTGATTTGGTCTTATTATATTCGTCCATCAATCCTTATAGAGCAAAACTCATTCTCACCTGTTATCAGTACTTCAAGTGTTTCTCAAGAATCATAAATGGATAACATGTAGACCACTTTATCATTTAAGAATACTCTATACGACGGCAATTTATTTATATATTTTCCAAGATTTTAATACTGTAATTCATCTTTATTAATTTTTTTGGTATTTGTTGGTGCAAGAATGTTAGTGCCGCAATTTTCATCCTAAAGAATGGCCAAATCTAGCCTTAACTACATGGTTGTATGTGCAATTGTCTAATTGTAAGATGCCTACAACATACAGGTTAGTGACTTCTTCACGATTGAGTGGTTCCACATACAATCATTATAGGGTAGACTCTCTCATTCAAGAATATTCTTCCAATTTTGTGTAATAATTGATTTGTAATTTATCTATACTCTAAATTGTACTCAAAATTGTACTCATAATATGAAATAACAGTACAAAATCGATTAGAAGACAAGGAATGGCTTGAAGAAACAAAGTCGAGAAGTAAATTAATTAGTAGTAACATACAAGACAGGCCAGCCACTACTGATTCTTGTTTATATATTCCCAGTATTCAGCCTCCCACATCTCTACTTGCTTTTTTATCCTCTCTTTATTCTCAAAAATGGCTTGAAGGGCAAGCGGGTCGAAAGGAGGAGGCATAGTGCATGGTGATGTCTCACTGGAAGAGTTCACTATAGAATCCACCATGAATTGTTTCCATAATCCAATCTCCGAGCATGCCAGTCTTTGCGAACACACCTGCTTCGCTCCTTGAGGTATTCTCGGTTTGAACTTTAAAAGCTTCGCATATTCGGTTAACAAATGAAACATATAATCATACACGTAATTCATATTTAGCTGCTCTTGGATGTATTGGCTTCCTTCCTTCCCTATCGCTTGTGCCTGCAGTCATGCAAAAGTTTTATTATTCATATGATTATACAAAATAAAAAAAGAATGAGGATGCAGAAAAGAGAAAAAAAATTATAATTAATTCTTAACATGTATTTTTGTTAGGGCATATGTTAACACCTGTCATCGAAGATTATTCAATGATTGATTAAAAAATATTGAATGAATTATTAAAATGATTTTTATTATAAAATTATATCTTTGAAGCATTTTATAATTTTTAAGGTGCTCATATATATTTTTAGAATACACGTCAGTTAGATTTTGATATAGAATGGAAATTACCTGATGACTGTTCTTATTGCCCCAATCGACAGCAAATTTAATATCCCTGCACTTCCTTGCCACTCTAACGGGCCAGTAGTGCTGCAAGGGCATCATGCTTCTCAGAAAGAAATTGTAGTATTCAGGCTCAATGACCAAGGTCATAGAGTCGCATGCTAATATGTATTTGTCACTCACTGACCATGCTGCTCCCTCTACGTAAATTTTGTATCTCCATTTGGATTGATCCACAATCGCAAGCAAATTCATATCTTATTAGTTAGAGATAAGTAGTAAACTAATTATGACCACATTTACAAATTTGAAAATTTCAAAGAAGAACTGATGAAGGGTAAATATATACCTGTGTGTGCATTGATCTTCTAATTTCGAATTCTTATAGCCTCTTTTCATTTCTGTATTCCAATCCTGTGTGTTATAAGCCTTTAATTAATCTCAAAATCTAACAAAAATACTGATTAATAAGTTAAAATATCACGAAAAGTTACCTGGATATAAAGTTGGGCATCCCAGTTATATCTTCGAGAGATATTACACTTCATAAGATCTCCCCTAGTTGAAGAAACATAAGGGTTTCCTTTCCAGTATGCGTAGGGTAACCTGTCTTTCCATGGGATCCTGTTGTTACCTTGTTTTATGTCTTGCGATATACTTTCCCATGGTTTTATATTGGTTTCAGCCCTACCATAGTAACACAAATATAATAATCATGTATGGTGCCTACTAACCTAGCGTAAGAGCAGAAGCAAAATCAATATTAACTTGTTTGACGTCTAGCCTTTTTAATGTGCAACAAATAAAAATATGTAAGGCTTTACCAACCCCAGAAGGTCCAATCTGGGAAGATAATGTCCAGTGCTTCCTGGTGTCCACAGTAGTGAAACACAGGAGGTGGAAACGTTGCATTTGGTCCTTGGTAGTCCTTTTTGTGGATCACTGGCTTGTCTTCGCACCAAAACATCAGCTCCAAGTCTGGTACCTTTCCAGGGTACAACCTTAGCAGCTGCAAAATGCCCCATATGGTGAATAGATCCCTCGTTTGATATGGCTTTTTAAACTTCTCCACATAAGCCTTGCCCTTAACAATCACTAGTCTAAAATGTGCATGGTGTCTTCCTCTTTCCACCATTGCCCTGGAGATTCCCGTTCTCTTCCACGGCTGTAAGTCTTGGTGAATCCACCGAAAATACTCCGGGCATGCGCCACCAGATACTTCGCTGATTATCGGTGGTGACATGTAATTAGGTGGGCAAAATTTTTCAGACAAATCGAAAGCTGTGCAGTTGATTGGAATAGCTTGATTTTTGATATGGGAACTTTTGGAGGCAAATATTGCCTCGTGCAGTAGAGAACCTGGAATAACAGACTGAATAACCAATAAGCACTAAGAATTGAATTCATTTTCACACTACGCGTACAACTTCACATACATTAATAAATAATTCAATGTGCAATCAATTAAATGGCTTCCAACTAGCTTGCTATATTATGGTGAGTGACCGAGGCTTTTTCTAGTTACTCATACTTTACATGGACGAGCACGATAGAGTCAATTACGCTCCCTCGAATTCCATGATTCTATCTGAAATACTTCTTCTGTATAAGAAATTTTAATTGTCTACTCGAATCTATCTAAACTGTTTGTATATTTGTATATCTATAGGATAAAGATATTAGTTTCTTAATGTGAAGGTTTTAGACATGAATTGTCAGAAACAGAAATAAATTTCACAGGAGGAAACTGAATTTTATTCAATGCTCTCAGAAAATTATGTAATAAGACGATCTTAAGATTCTTAACACGCTACTTTACTTAAGTTATTAATGATTCTTTTTCTGTAATTAATACCATAACGTGATAAGATCATTGGAAGACAATCAACCCAAAAAAAAAAAAAAAGAAATAAAGTGAAAATTAATTTGAAAATGCAGATCATAAAGTAGAGCCTGGTAGAGACTTACAATGTCCAGCCAATAAATGAAGCAACCAATGAAGAGGGTGGTGAAGAAGGATAGAGAAATAGTTGTTGATGCCCATCTCTTCGTAGATCTGTAAGTAGCCTCTATAAACTGACTACATTTGTGAGTCCCCCGTACCCAAAAGCCAAGAAATGCACCAACATTTTCCATCATTTATTAACTGCGTAAGCTCAATTCCAGTTGTAATCTTCAGAATTTCAGAGTGCCTACTATCTACTGGAAATCTATATTCAAGAAAGAAAAAATACAGAAGCGGGCAGGTGAATCTAATAAAAATAGTTCATTGCATTCAACAGTATCAGGATAATTTATCATCCCGACACTGATACTAATTAAGATTATTATCAACAATGCAACGAAGTCAGTTTCCAAACTAATTGATCTGGATAAAAATTGCAACAGGCTAACTACCTAGGTAAAAAAAAAGTTTTCAAAAATTAAAGTAAACAAAATAAAAAGAGCTGAAAGTTCCGAAAGATTTGGTCTACTCTCTCTCCCCTTAGTTCTCCCATATATCTCCCTCTTGCAAGTAACTGCAGTCCCGTAGCTCTCTCTTTTTTCTGTTTTTCATCTACACAACATCACCACAAGTTGATTAAAACAAATCTACGATGGGTTTATATATACTTGGGAGTTCGGGGCCACAAAAAATTGAAAAATCAACTCTATAGATGGAGAAAATCACAGGAAATCTAAAAAAGAGGATACGAATAATATGTTACCAATTGAAGTTTCAATGCATAAAGATGGAGATCCTGCAGATCATGACTAATATGGCAATACGCCTTGCCATTTTAAATTAATATTCTCATCTAGACTAAATAGGAATTCTAAGAATTTCCTTTATCATTTTTTGTATCCGTTATTTCAAACTTTTATTGTGTATAAATATCTTGACAAGGCATCTTGCTGCAGCAATGAAAAAGAGTGATTAAGTCCATTTTAATTCATTGCTTTTTCTTCCTCTGTTTTTCAAAATTCATCAAAAATTAATAGTGAGACCTATTTATAGATAAAGACTAATTAAATAACAACTATATTATTAATGTCTCAAGACATATCATTTGTAATTAAGATGCTCCTCATTTAATCTTTGTCATTTATATTACTCTTTAACTCTTCCCTTAAAATAGAAATGAAACATTTATCATGAGTCATGACAAACCTAATACTGCAGCAGTGCATGCAGCTAGCTAGCTAAGAAATCTGTTCAGAGATTATATTCTGAAAAGTGATGAATTGTCCTTGTTCATTGTTTCTTATTCAGATTCTGCCAATACTCATTTTCCCAGCTCTCTACTTGCTTTGTTAATTTAACTTTGTTGTCAATGAGATCTCGTAGAGCTGGAGGATCATAAGGCTGAGGCATGATACATGGAACAGTATCACTAGGCGACTCCACCAGGGACTTCACCATAAACTTCCTCCATATGCCATCTGCAGAGCTTGTCATTGATTCCGAAGATAGCTCAACCCCTCCAGCAGGTATTTCGGGTTTGAATTTCAAGAGCTTCGCATACTCATTTAACAGATGGAACATGTAATCGTACACATAATCCATCTTCAGATCTTCATGCATGAATTTGCTTGCTGCCTCTCCAATGGCCTGCGCCTGCTTAATCATCAGATGTTACATTACTAGCTAGGACTTGCATAAACTTGATTAAGCTGAAGCTGTTAAGATGAATATATACCTTTTCCATGTGATTATTGCCCCATTCAACAGCAAACTTGAGAGATGTGCACTTGCTGTTGTCCCTAATGGGCCAGTAATGCTGCAATGGCACCATTCCTCGACTAAAGAAATCATGGTAACGAGGCGTTACCAGCAAACACGTCGAATCACATGCTAGAATGTATTTCTCGCTTACAGACCATGCCCATCCTTCTACGTATATCTTATATCTGACAGTACACAACACAACCCTTTTTTCCTCATCAAAAAACTAAATAAAAATATCAAAGGACTCCCTTTAGAAGTATGATAGTTACCTGTGTGTGCACTGATCTTGTAGATTTGATTGCTTGTATTGTTGTTTAGATTCTTGAACCCAATCCTAAAGCAAATTAAAACACGTATATATGCCATCGAGTTAAGTCATTTCCTGGGATAAAGTTGCTATCGAGCACAAAATTTTCCTACGAGCGTTTAGTTAGTTTACCTGAATATAGAGGCGAGCGTTCCAGTCATATTTGTCGGAGACATTGCAGGTCATTAGGTCTTTCCTGATTGGGGACACATGTGGGTTCCCTCTCCAGTAAGCGTAGGGTACCCTTTCCTTCCATTTGGTTCTCTTGTTGCCTTCTTTGATATCCTTCAATACATTACTCCATGGCATTATATTTGTTTCCGCCCTACCATAAACAAGCATTAATTACCCATAATTAATTGAAATAATTAAATTTAATGAATCCATTTGAAAATAACAAATTTCTTAATTTATTATATTTTTTAACTAAATTCACCCATCTAAACCAAAATATCCATTTGAAAATAACCACTTGTGATTGTGTTATGTTAACCCAATATGATGGGCGGGCCAGTTGTATTAAAAAAGAAAGTGACTGATTACCAGCCCCAAAAAGACCAGTCCGGAAACACAATATCCAAGCTCTTCCAATCCGAACAGTATCTAAACAAAGGTGGTGGACCTGGATTCGGGCGACGAAAATCCGAAGCTTTGATGACAGGTCGATCGTCACAGTCGAACATTATCTCCAAGTCCGGCAATCTCCCAGGGTACCTCCTTAGAAGCTGTAATATACCCCACAAAGTGAAGTTGTCTCTCGTCTGAATCGACTTCCTGTACTTCTCTACATAAGCCTTCCCATCTATTATCACTAGCCTGAAATGCGCATTCCTCCCTGCCCTTTCGACCATGTCCCTGGTGATTCCTCTGTCTTTCCAGGGTCGTAAATCTTCATGGACCCATCGGAAGTATGATGGACATGTTGAATTTGACGGATTGGTCGGGTTGTGTGTCGTTGGATACTTATTTCTTGGACGGCTTCCAGGTTTCTGAAGGCAAATACCTGAAAATATAGACTGCAAAATACGGAAATAATTAGAAAAAAAAAAAATCTTTGGAAGCCATGCAATGCAATTGCAAACAACGAGAACTGCTAGATGATAACATTCAAAAGAGAAAGTTAAGTTAACATTTGTATATTGTGAAAGCAGATACTTCAAGGAGGTTTTTGCTTACAGACTGAAGCCAACACGAATAAAATGAGGCACCAACTAGAAGAAAGAACAAGAATAAGAAGAAGATAGTTGCAGTTGTAGTAGTTGTTGCAGCCTTCTTCTTTGTTAGCAGCTGGCAAGGCTCCCATCCTGTGAAATGTCTGTAGAGCCCGGACCAATTGCAGAGAGCGATTTGATATCTCTGGTTCCTTTTCATGCTTTTGCAGTTGATCACTACAACACTTCCCAAAGTATGGATTGAATATAATTTTTTCTTCTTTTTTTTTTCTTTACTTCATCGACATACCTTAGCTTTAAGTCAACAAAATATTTTCCAATTTCGTCGTTAAATGAATAAGAAAAAAGAAGAAGGAGCATTAATTAGAAATTAGAATTATAGAGAGAAAGAAAGAGACATAGTCAAACATATGATGGACGTTAGTTACAGTACTCCACATCTACAAAGCTATGATTATACGAAAGCATGGAGAAGAGAGAACTAATAAGGAGAAATAAACGTGCTCTGTTTGCTTGTTTTTGAAGTTGGAAGGGGTTGGTCACGTTTCATGCTCACAATTTGCATCATCTCGGTCAACCTTGGAAGTAGAAGAAGCTAGCTAGCCTATGAAACTGAAAATTTAGTTAGCAAAAGTCATTAGAGTTGCCGTTAGTTTAGGGCAAGCCAAGGAGGTGGGCAGGAAGGGAAACGTCTATTTTACACTTGAATGATTCAGCTAGCTGCACCTCCCTGTATGCTAACGGGTCAACAAAAATTAGGCTACCGATTACACATCGTGCTACTACTGTATTTGATTGAGTTAAATTCCACTCATAAATTTTGCGGCCTCGACCATCTTGAGCATAAGTCTCGCCATAATTGCTATAGCCCACTTATTTGTAAAACGTAGGAATTGTATACTACGGCAGTTTAGTCGTGTAAGTTTAGCACATGACAAATGCTCTGTTCTCTCTGCTTCAAATTCACAGACGGCTCATAAATGAGCTCCAACTCACGTTTAGTTTGATTTAGAAACTTCTTCACATTTTGATTCTCTCAAGGAGAAAACGTAAAACCAAGTAATGACGGTTAAAGTGGAACTAACACTTGCCGTAAAATTTCCTGCAGAGAACTTAAGATCTCCCTTCACTAAAGCGTGCCTTCAATACCCTGAGACTCGCCCCTTGGTGGTTTTGTGGGAACGCAAGTTAGTCCGCTGTTAATACTCGACGAAGGGGTGGGCACCCGATAGATCGACCGCAATTTGTCTAATATGGAAATTATATAACAAATAAATAGTTTAAGAATTTGTCTAATATAAAATATTATACAATAAATAAAATAATTTATATAATATATATTAAATAATATGATTTTGTCAAATATATAAATTATACAATAAGTAAAATAGTTTACATAATATATATAAAATAACATGAATTTGTTAAGTATATAGATTATACAACAAATAAAATAGTTTATATAGTATGTACAAGATGACATGAAATTGTCAAATATAAAATATTATACAACAAATAAAATAATTTGTATARTATACATAAAATAACATAAATTTATCAAATATATAGATTATATAACAAATAAAATATRTAATTATCTAATATAAAATATTATACAATAAATAAAATTGTTTATAGAGTTTGCATAAAATAACATGTAACCTAGTGGAGATATTGCAGAAAAAGGATATGGAAGTGTTGGGTCTGAATCCCATCACCCTCCAATTTCAACAAGTCAAGTAATTTTGTCCACCCATGTTGATCGTATTATGAAGTATCATAAATTATAAATTAAATTATGTTAAAATATGTATATATAAATTGAAAAAAATATTTTACCATAAATTTTTAATATAATATCTTAAATAAATTTTTAATCCTTAATCTCGTCAAATCTAATTATTAAAATTTAAGTCAAAAAGTTAAATTCAATAATACTAACTCAATAATCATTTCAATCATTAAATTTTATAAATAAATAATTAAAAAATTTCTTCCCATATATATATATATATATATATATATATATGAGATGATTGTCAATTAAATAGTAGAGATTTGAGAAGATTGTCAACTAAATGGTAGAGACATAAAAGTAAAAGGTTTAGTGTATATATATATATATATATATATAATATTAAGCTATTACAGTCATCAAGCCAGAAAGAATTTGTTCGAGTTTTGTTGCATATATAGTATAGTGGTGGGAAGGCTTAACCCTTTATTTAGGCACATCATCACCAAAAGATTTACAAAGATTAAGGGGGTAAATACATAGACACCCCTGAGGTTTGGTCTAAGTAACAATCTCACCCCTATTATTAATAAAGTAACATAAACACCCACAGAATTGAAAAATATGGGGGTCTTGACACATAAAAATAGGGGTCTTAATGTTACTTAAAATATCAAAATGGGAGTCTTTATGTTACTTTATG
>JANLJB010028436.1:0-10921 GCA_026212285.1 Bursera cuneata | reverse complement strand
AAAAAAAAAAGGTTTTGATGATAACAGTTAAGTTAATGGAATAGAGGAAGGGACACGTTGTCGTTGAACTTCTATGGTTGTTGAAAATTGTTGAAATTGTTCAGAATGATTGTGCGGTTAATGCATGTGTCCTAGTTCTTTTAATATGAGTATGAGTGTGTGAAGGAAGGTTATGCATGCTTTGTCAATATACTAATAGCATATCATCATTTTTTTTTTCTTTTTTTCTGTTGATAAGTTGCTGTAGAGCTAACTTCTTCTATTGTTTCCTGCAGGAAGAGGAAGATGAGTTTGACAGGGTAGCATCAGGTTCGGAAAAACCTGGTGAGCGCTTGTATATGAATGAAGTAACTGATCGAGGGCCTTACTTGAATGTGCATAACGTGCTTCCCAACTCATTATGTGGTGCTGCTAAGGACCGACGTGCCAATCTCCATGCCGCAAGGATTAGACTGAAAGAAGATGAAGCTGAAGCTCAAAAGTTGAATTTTCCTCATCCTGAATGTGATACAGAAATCAAGGAATCTCATGGAAGAGTTAAGTTGAATTTTCCTCATCCTGAATGTGATACAGAAATCAAGGAATCTCATGGAAGAGTATCTGAAAATAGTAGTCAACTGAAGTCTATTTTAAAAAGGAAGGACAATAGTACAGATTTCAAAGAACAAAAACGCGTCAGGTTTGATCCTGATTTTAAAATTGATAGCAATGAAGCATCAGAAAAATCTCAATATTCTTCTCGTACTGCCCCTTCAACGGTTTCTACTGATTCAGATGATGGATCACAGCTTGCACAAAATGTTTCTAGGGTTCCAGACTACCTATTGAATCCTTCTAAATATACACGCTATAGTTTTGATTCACTGAGTGAACATAATAGAGAATCCAACATCAAGGATTGTACCGACTTGCTAAAGGTGGTTCAAAACTCAAATGCTGAAGAGCCACGGCCAGAGCTGGAGAATGCTTCTGATGATGATCAACCAAAGTCTTTGATTTTTATACCAAAGAAGAAGGCCAGTGATGTTAAAGCTGTAAATGTTAGTGGAGAGATTAAGGAAAACAAAGAAGATGCTGGTAGGCAGTTGCTCTCTCGACCACGCTTTCCTGTTGGTATTGCTGCAGTGGAATCACAAGACGGTGAAGTTATCACATTTGATGAGATTGATCTTGAAACAAATGGATCAGATTATAGTGCTCCTGTCAAGAAACCTGGTCGCAACTATCGGATGCAGTCAAGGTCAGATGATTCTGATTCTTAATGGTTTGGAAAATTTCTGAAAGATTGCAGCATTAGACTTTAAAATTTAGATCAAATTTATGTTTAACTAAAGTTTGTATATATTGGTTCCAAATTCTGTTTAATGATGTTCCAACTCACAATTGTTCTCATTTGTTAGGGTTTGTGGGTTTATTGAAATGAACGCCTTATCTTTGTTAAGGATTGATTTTCTTGAAAATTCTCTTTTGTAGATACTTGAATTGCATCATGTCATCTTTCTCTGTTTACATGTTATGGAATGCACAGTTTGGTGACTACATCTTCATATGTTCCTTAAGTTTATACTTCAGTTATACTTTTAAGTCTTATTTTTTGGGTAAAGTTGCCTTTTCTCTTTGTCAATCTGGATTATTTTCGGATGACATTTGGGGTTAAATTTTAGTCAAAACGGTGGTAAAATCAGGAACATAATGGAGTTATGTGCATTAGCTTTAGAAGTGACTATTTCTGTTGTCAGTATTTTTATTGACCAGTTTGACCCTAAGACTAATAGGGGATTGGAATTCGAATGTATAAAAGATATGCTTTTGTGATATAACCTGAGCTTTTGCATAAGCATGTAACGTGTCTTTGCTTCATTTTGTAATCAAGACTTTTCCAATTCAGAAATTTTGACTAAAATTTTGAAAATAGGAACTTTGTCCAATAATTATCATTCATCACGAAGCTATACTATGATCTTTTTCTCCCACCAAAAAAAAAAATAAATAATAAATAAATAAATAACATAAAAAACAAAAAGTTTGAACAAGGAATCGGAAATTGAGAATTTGAGATTATTACTCTACTTCGATTTCCAGGTTAGCCTCTGAATAAGATTGCAATATATACCCTCTGCAAAATTTAGAAGTATCTACCGAATTTGCTTTGTTCAGCTAAAGTTTCTCTTTCTCCCTGTCCAAACAACCTAAACCAAACTGGAAGTCATGAAAGTAAAACAGAAGAAAGATGTATTGAAAATCATACCACTAAACCAGCTTCCACAGCCTTCAGAGGTGTTGTTTCAACATAACTCCTATATTGACAAATTACATTAACGGTTAAAATGCTTTAGGCTATATAGAATGCTAGCATGATGACTTCATTACGAAAGCCATCAAACAGAAATGGAATCTGCTTTTTAGAGTATTACATAAATCAATAAGAAATTAACCCATCTGAGATGGTCATGACTCATAGAAGAGCGTATTGAGCCAAGAACAACTAGTCCAGTCAAATCAGCTGGGAAAATTTATTCCGCAGTAGCTTATGTCAGGATCCTCCATTATATCACAAATGTGCGCAGCTTGTAAAATCATTAAAACATAAGGGACTTATAAAAGATTGTTTGTCGTAACTGTGGATGTTGGTACTTCTGCAAAATCTAGACATTAAAAGTAGAGTTTTTTTAACTATTTTCATTGGGTTAAAGCAATTTTTTATTAGTTAGACATTTTTATGTAAAGAGCTTCAAAGTTTGGATTTGCAGAAATTCAGATGTTCACAAGAGAGTTTTCTATTATACGAAACAGGGGAAAAAGGAAGTGAAGTGGGAGAATTTACTGGTCTTTTTCTCTTTCACAAAGCTGACGATGTAGTATGAAAGGGATTGAGGACATTCTAAGTGTTAGGGTGATCCCACTCTAGTGACTCCCCCAGTAAGGATTGCAGCTAGGGCACGAGGAAAGCAGCATCTCTATCTGGTATTCTGGTCAATACCGAATAGAGTAGACCTTAAAGTCAGTTGGCGTCTTTTAAGGAAGAGATATCGTCTAAACTTTTAGCATCACTCCACTTGTAGATTTCCAGCACCTTAATGTCAGCTGGGAGAACAATAGAGAGACACACGCCACAAACACTAAATTCTAGGAAATTTACGAAGTAGGGAGAAGATGTTTCAATCATATCGTTTCGGATTGCAAAACTTCTTAAGAAATACGTATATGAGTAATGGCTGTATTGCTTCCTAGGTGGGAAGTAATAATACTTGTCGAGGCCCTTCAATGGCTGTAGAGATGAGGCTTCCAACTTCCTCAAACGTAAAGGTCTACAACAGTTTTTCTGCAATGAAGTGGTGAACACAAATGTAACATAAAATCGTATAGATTAATTAAAATGGAAGTGTTAAAAAGCGACAATAAAAGGGAGATTTTGTCTCGGGCATTCTGATTGATTTTGATCAGTTCTCCTATTTTTATGTCTAATTCTCCTTATTCAACGCTTCGTACTCTGAAGCCACTAATTCCTAAAATCTATAGGCAGCCAGAATTCGAAATTCTATATCATTCCAATAGGCTAAATAGGCCAGAGAGGGAATGAAGAAAATATATATTCTTAAAAGGAATAAATATAAAAATAGAACTGAATCTATTCGTAACTCCAAACAATATAAATATAGCTGAAGTGTTATAAGAGAGCAATTCAATCAAGGAAAGACAATCTAAAAAAATTCGACAACATAAACACTCCTCTCATGTTCCCTGTTAGTGCAAGCGGAGTAGACTATTCTGTGTATAGAAACAACCACATTAAAATCACAATACAGATAATACATATAGATGTTACAAGAATATGGTATATGGATACCCATTATTAAGGTAAAGTACATAGTAGATAATACATATAGATGTTACAAGAATATGGTATATGGATACCCATTATTAAGGTAAAGTACATAGTAGAAAGAGGAACAAATAAAAATAGATAACCCGACCCGTTGGGTTTAAGTCGGGTCAGTAAATTTAGCATATTTGAAAATTCTTAAAATACGATCGAACCCCCACCTTTCAGGACCCTTTTTGTACCTCTTCCAATAAGTTATATCACATTCTATATATAGTATGTAAATGTTTTAATTTATTGTATTAAAAATTAACAAAACTTGATCAACCCGAACCCAACCATTCGAGTCCATCCAAAAAATAACCTGATATCGGATAGACTTTTCCCAATCAGTCGAGTTCGGGTCGATAGTCGAGTTAGTCGGGTGCCCACCCTAGATAGAGTAAGAACATAAGGTATATCCATATGTGGTTAACACTTGTGTAACACGTAATAGAGGAGAAGGGGACAAGTAGGAATATTAAGCTTAAAAACAGAGGAGAAAGTGGAACAAGTAGGCATAGATAGATAGATTGTCACTTTTCATTCGTGGGGATCGATGCCTTTACTTCTTAAAATCTCTTTATCTATGTAAATGGTTAGAAAACAAAAGTGGTTGAACTATTTAACTAGCTAGGGAGTGAGTTTATATCTTATATTTACTAGGTTTGGTTTGTATGTAAATCGCTTAACAATTCAATGAGTCTCAAATGTTAGCAAGAGGGAATAATGATTTTCTGGATCCTCTTTAGCTTTGGACAATTGATCACGGCAATGATTTCCAGACCATTGCTTATAGATGCTTCTTAATTCTGGTAGGTTGTACAAACCGAAAATAATCTTGAATGAAAGAATTATGAGTGTGAAGACATGAAAGAAGGTTCCCAAGACAGCTTGATGTATACCCTCTAAAGATGAGAATTGGATTTTTTATGTAATGTTGTCAATCTCACATTTTTTTGCTAAGAATTCACGTTCAGCACTATAAATTTAGGCTCATTTTTTTGGTCTACTTTTCATTATGATTTTACATGTTAGCAATATTTTGTGGTGGTACTCGCACTTGGAGCTTAAACAGTTAATAAGTGAAAAGTTTAACCTCTTAAGGCATGCATAGCTATAAAAGTGGGAAGAACAGTGCTGTGGACTTGATATGCAGACAATTAACAATGTAACATAGAGAAAAAGCAATCTGTACAATCACTTAAGGGAAAGAAATCCACATAAACTTAAAAATATATAACAGCAAAGAAGCAGAATTGTAGTGTGGACCCTAAAATTTCTAAAGCTTATTACCTGTGTATGGACCGTATTATGGCAGTAGGCCACAAAGATGTCAAAAACTGAATAAGAATATAAACTAAAAAACAAACGCAAAATCCATCTTCAATGTAATCCTAAGACAAATTATCTGATCGAATCCATTGATTCTTCAGATTCGGTTACCATTGCTATGAGACTTGACGACAACTTCGGTTATGTACACTGTGTTCTGATTACCTCCTATAATTTATCAGCAATTCTTCCTAAAGCATCTGCAAGCTTATTGAGGACAGCAACCAAGCTGTCTGCATGGTCTTTCCTCTGCTCCCTGTCTAACTGATAATTGTTGTTCTGAGCTTCAAGTTGGGCAGTCAGCATTTTACCATTCTTTTCCAATACATCAATTAACTGATATTGCAGATTGCTGGTTTCCTCATCCCCATCTACCGATAATCGCTTCCTCTTCCGCCCATCTTGGGAAGTGGAGCCGATCTCAGGATTTGATGCCGGCTGTTTCTCACTTGCTGCACCTGTAAGTCAAATGATTGCCCAGTAAATTTTATTAGTACTACACTAGCCATTCTACTATATTCAGACAATATTGATACTAGTAACCAAAGTTGCTCATTTCCTAAAATGTGCATTTTCAACTTGGAAGCTTGAATATGATGCCTCAGGACACAATCTAATAGATCATTATATCAAGTAGTTGGATCAGTCTTATACAATCAAAATGGCTGGCTTTTAAACCACAATTGCATTTCTATCCCCCTGTTTGATCTAGTAAGAGGAATTGATAAATGAAGGTAAAGAAACTTGAGCTAGATTCAAATGTTTCTTACTTCCACTGTAGCACAATCCCCTTCTGAACTCAGATCCCAAAAGGGTGCAACCTAAATTTCTAGAGAAGTCAAATGGAGGAGGATATTTAATCATACTCATCGACATTATGGTTGAATCTTGAATTGGGGCACGTTCATAACTGATTTGTTCGAAAGTACTAAACTGTCGATTTCCAGACTTTAGGGAGCATTTTTTCAAGATATGAAAATAGTTTTTAAAAGTTGAAATTATACCATAATTTGAGTAACATAACAGAAAAAACGAAGTAAACAACTTTTTAAGATTTTAAAATTTTAAACTGGTTTCAAGTACTGTGTTTGAGTACCCCAAATTTGTTTTCCTAAGATTTTATATCTAACAAAAGAGTAGGTCCAGATTACAAATTGAACACTCGATTCAACATAACAAAAACATGCTTATAATCATAAACTCCAAACAAAGAGACTATTTAGCTGCTGAAAGGCTCAATTCAGTATAACTAGGAAGCTTCGATTCCAAACAACTCATGAAACCACAAGTCAATTCATAAAAGTGAAGGAGAAGAAGTATTACCTTGACCTTGAGACCCATGTGGAATTGGTTGGTAATGTTTCTCTGTAAATCATGAGGTTCAAAAAATAAACACAAATATAAATGATATTTATTTCCTTTTAAAAAAAATTATTTATGTTTTAGGTATAAAAATTAAATCCACCCATAAGCTAAAAAGATCTCTGGGTTTTCCTAGACCCTCAAACCAACTTTCTAGAAGAATTACGAAAAGGTTTTCCTAGACCCTTGAACCAACTTTCTAGAAGAATTAGAAAAAGGGTTAATTTCAATTACTCCCTTGATTAAAAATTTAAAACTATGGATAGGCTCCTGTGGTTTTAGAGTGATTAAAAAAGTAAAATGGGAAAAAGGGTTTGTGAAGGTTTTGCACATATTTTTGAAATTCAAGAAAGATTTTGTACAAAGATCAAAATTATCTAAAATTAAAAGGATGGACGCGTGAGATTTCAGAATTCATTATAAGCACATAACCATACAAACTAAACACATATCATAATAAAATTTTATGGAAAAATAAAATAAAATCAAAGGAAAAGGGTGAAATTATTGGATATTGGTGATAGAGATTTTTGAGGAATTTGCAAAGTAAAAGCTGATATGCACACAGGACACTATTATTCTAAGAGAATTTAAGAGAGAAGAGATAAAGAAAATAAAAAATCCCAATTAAAATAAAAAAAATCTAGCCACCAACTCTAACTCTAAAACCTATGACACCCTCCTCTTTAAAAAATGTTGGCCACCAGAGGAATTTAATTTATAATATTAAATAAACAAAAAAAAAAAAAAACGATTCCAAACAGTGACATGTTGCCAAAAGTCCACTTGTAAACAACTGAACCACTCCAATTACCTGAAATTGGCATGGTCGCCGATATCGGCTTAGGCGCTGAGGCCGTCACCTCCTTGGCCACAGCCGCACCTGCCGCCTCCTTTTCCGGACTCCTTCCGCCTTCCTCCTGCTCAAAATCAGAAAACAACCCGTCCTCGGCTGCCGCGCTCCTCCCACTATCGAAAACCGCCTCCGTATCCTCCGTAGACTCCTCGGTTGGCGCCAGAGCCAGAACCAACCCCGTACCCCCTGTCGCAGCAGCCGCTGGGTCATTCGTCACGCCGTCGAGAATATCGTAAACCTCCCTATCGAAGAACCCGGGAAGCTTCCTCTCCCTCCTTAAGTCGTTCCTCATCACCCAAAACGACTCAGTCCCGTCCCTCGCCTGCGTCTCCCACTCCTTGATCTTCTTGTAATCGCCTGCCAAATTGCTCCACCTCTTGCGGCACTGAACCGGTCCCCGGTTCACTCCGTGCCGCTTGCAGTAGGACGAAACCGAAGCCCACTTGGGCTCGACCTGGCCAGAGCCGAACGCCATCCCCGCAGCACGTCCCCTCCGAACCCGATTCTCAGCCACTCTTTTGCCTTGTATAAGGACGAGAATTTCCTGGCGCGTCCATCGCGGGAGGCGGGGGGCCTTGCAACCGTCGTCTCCGCCGTCAACGGATGCCGGGCGATGTTCAACGCCGTTAGTGTCGCCGTCAACGGGGGTGGGGGCGGCCAGGCTTAGTTTCTCCAAAGCCATAAACGTGAGAAAAGCAGTGAGAGGAGGTTGTGTGTATTCTTTTTTTTGTTGGCACGTGACTCTAACGTGTGTGATAAAGTAACGGCGTTTTTGAGGAGAGACCGTTACGCCGTTTAGAGAGGAGAGTCATATCATGCTTCCTCCCTAATAGAGAGAAAGAAAGAGAGCGAGAGAGAGAGATTGAGTGTAAAGAGAAAAATTAAAAGGGACAAGTTTTGAGGGTAGACTCTAACTCACTCTAATTTGACCTTAATACCTTATTAACCACTTTTTTTAATAATTTTAATTTAATTTAATATCCTAAAACTTGGTTTAATTATCTACTAACCCTTTTCATTCCAATTTTTTAACACAAAGACATCTAATGTTATGGGTATTTTGATATGAAGAATTTCAATCTAATGAGATTTTAGTGGATGGATTATAAAGGGAGATGTTAATTAGGGAGTCATTATCATGAAATGGTTATCTCGTTTAATTAGGGATTTGTTTGTTTGCTATAAGCTTTCTAAGGTTACTTGGCTTTCTGAAATTGGAGAGAAGAGGAAAGAGATATCATGAAAGGGCAACCTCGCAAGTCACACAAAGTAAGTAAATAAAGCACTTTTTCCTAACCCTCCGCCAAGGGTCGTTTTCTTTGTGTAGAATGTGGCACTTGACGCGGTTTTTGGGCCACCGTTTCACTTCCCCCCACTATCCTTCCTTTCCTATTTAGTTTTCTTCTTCATAATATCCATATATTCCCCTCCCCTCCCCTCCTCTATTTTTTAAAGATTCCGGATTAGAAAAGCTCTTCTGTATCATGATTTTTTTATTAAATATATGTTCTATTTATCCAAAATAATGCAATTCAATAATTTATGGTCATATACGAATCGTTTTTCTTGGTTATGGAATGTATCGATCTTGATGAGTTATCAACCATTAGATACGACTATCTCTTGTTTATCCATTATTCAAACGCGTTTAATCTGACCCGATGGTGTCTTCTAGATATAATTTCACAAGACCGGTAGTCTTTTAAAAGTGTATATACAGAAGATAATATTTTATTGGACGGTGTAATATACATGGCTTTATTGAAGACTTTTTCAAGAGTTGAAATATGTAGGTCGATTATCATGAGAAGACAAGTGGAATAGATTATTTGTTGATAAGGGCACCCTACCCTACCCTACCCTACCACTAAAGAAAAATTTTCTTGTTAATCACTCTTTTCCAATTAAATCATTAGCCCTAATCTTCACACTTAATGACTAATACAAATGGATGGCCCCCTCCATTAAAGTCACTTTTTTGTTGTTTAGAATTTGGACAAAAAATTGATGAGGGTACCACTACCCAACACCTATTTCTTGTAAGTAATATATCACCATCCCTAAATCAACTGCCCTTGTTTCTCTTCTATCTCTTTTTCTTCTTTGATAATGTACTTAATTTGGTTGAATAAATAAAATAAAATAAGATAAACTAATGTTATTATTATAGTCATATTTAGAAGCTTACAAAGATGGATTTGGAAGCACATGTCTCATGAGAGCCTTTGATTTTGGAGTTAGTATGGTGTCATTATCTCCTTGTGATCTAGTGGGTCCAAACCTAATTTTATGCTATTTGGCCCCCAAATTTCTCTCACTATTCTCTACTTCATTATTATTTCTTTAACAATTTAATACACTAAATATATGTATTAATCAATATATATGTTCTTATTGAATTAAAACTCTTTAGAGATCTTAATCTAAAGAGTCCTACTTTGATTTTGATGTGTATTTTGAGACTTTATATTGATTTGATATGGCATAAATAAATTTTTATTTTCAATATATGACCCACCCAAATAAAAAAATAAATGAATTTGATTTGTGGGTCAACCATGAATGGGGCAATCAAAATCTCTTAAAACGCCAGAATTATCTTCTAATGATAACAATTACTACTAGAAGCAATTACTGAGTTAGTGATGTCTCCAACACAACACCTCCCATCATTAACTATCTTAATTTCTTTCCTTAATCACATCATTAATCACCGTTAAGTAGAGTGTGAAGACATCATCGTTAGTAGAGTAATATTATATGTACAAAGTGATATAACATAACATTTCTCTTATTATTTTTTATTATTTAATAACATATAAAACCATACCATAGGTGACATTTATAATATAAAGAAAATTGAATTAATGGTTTGAGTGTTGAGATTTGGTCTAATCAAATGCACAGTGAGTTTGAACAAGGTTTTGAGCTTTTGAGAGATTGGGTTGGGTTAATGGGCATTTTGACAAGTTCTCAGTGGCTGCAACTCAAGTTCCACATTTTATGGAAGGAAAATAAGGGAAGGATCAAAACTCCCCGTTTTGGAAGCGTTAGGTTGATTTAACACGGTGTATGCTTATGGCTTCCACGTAATTCAATAGTTGAACGAAGAGATTGAAATAACTCAACTTTGTCACTTCATGGGTCCTATTTAGATTTTCTCGACGATTCTCTTCAAATCTGAGACATTTTGAAAGTGTGCAGATGGAAGCTAGTTAATATAACGATTTTTTAATGAGAAATTTCTTTAAAATTATTAACATAACAAAAGGTGGTTGAGAATTGACTTGTATTTGTATGCGTATCTCGAAAATCCTTGTTAGCGAATAAGGGATCAAATAGGGGAAGTAATTTAATCTTAATTTTGGGCAACGTGTTATGCACTTACCACAAGTATTTTGTATTAATTAGGTGGCAATTGAGTAGATTACATCGTACAAGTCACAGTTCTCATTGTTTACTTTTTGTACAAATTCTTGGCAAGGTTTTGATGAATCTCACGCAAT
>JANLJB010028435.1:0-10920 GCA_026212285.1 Bursera cuneata | reverse complement strand
TGCTATGAATATCTTGAAAACTAAATCACGTAATATAACTTGTTTGCATACATTGAGAAATTTATTTTTGATAGTATTGAAAATGAGGTAATCATTCAGCGTTTTTAAAATATAAAAACTCATAAAGGAAAATTATGATTTTATATTTACGGAATAAATTAACCAAATATTGGTATTTTATATTTTGTATTTTGTTTTATTATGTTATAGCATTTATTCTAAGGTATAAGGTAAATTACATCCCCCTAATCTAAGTATACTTTTTTTTTATTCTTCAATAATTTTTCTCGCATCATCATAGTTTATCAAATAAATTATATATATTAAAATATACAAGGTGCTCCCGTTTGGTAAAATTATGGGTCCGCCATTGAATACATTCCACTTGTTATCAAAAAGTTTCTTCTCAAAACTCTGCTTCATCAACTAACTATGATAGATACAGCTAGTCATGATCCTCTCTTGATCTGAATTTTTTCTTCTTTTTTCTTTGTTTAATTTCTATTTTTCAAAGTTCTTGTGAAATGTAAATTTTAATATTCGCATGTGATTAAGATTTGTTTCATTTATTCCCTCTTTTTTTTTTCAATATATTTATATTAACTATCAATTACATTATTGATTTTATTTAGACAATAATTGGACCATGAGAGAACCCACACGATACACAGAGACTAATAATACTATGGCCTACGTTCCATGCAAGTCCAACTTATGGAGTGTAAACTATCACAACTTGTGGCCGACACTCTTGGACATATGGTTGGTCAATGCTTGGCGGAAAATTTAAGTCATACCGTGTGCTAGCCTACTAAAGTTGACAATGTAAGGTTGGTGATGTTCGGCCATATCCGGAGACTACTATTTCTTGTTTCCAGGGGGAATAACATGGATCGTACCTAATAGTATTTGGCAACTATTTCAGCTCCCACAGGTTTCGAAAGCTATCTGTGACACCCTCTGAACCCGTGTATTAGTTGCCACTAGTAAAAGCTGACATTTAACACAAATACAGACAACAATTATCTAAAGAATGATTTTAATACTCTTCGCAAAAAACAAAATTCTTAAATTTCATTCTTTGTGATATAACATTCATTAAATTGATGATAAAAGGATAACGTAAGCGATATAATAATATCACGTCACTTACACATCATTTAAGATAAAATTTACAACATTTTTTTTTGGGAGAGTAGCATTACCGAATAACTAAAGTACCATTAGATGTGTCAAGAGTTGAAGTATTCACTAAAATTGTAAAGCATTCAATTGATATTTCTTACTAGGGATAGAGTCAGATTTTTTTTTTTTTCAAAAGGGGCAATATATTGAACAATTATAGAAGAGATAATTTAACATATATAAATAAACAGTAATACTATGGGTACAAAGTCAGTATCCTAACTGTAATGTGCCATCGTATAAGTGGTAAGGTGAATTTATCAGTATTTATTATTTTGACTTTTATATATTCACGTTACCATTCATAAGATGTCCCATCAATTGGGATACAAATTTAAAATACAGACCTTGTATCTATAATATTACTAATAAATAAAACATAGTCATAAAACTGAAAATAAAGCACACAAATGTGCCCACACACACACACACACACATAAGTTCTAGCCAAGGATGAAGATGTTTAATCATTTCAAGAAATCTCCGTCCCCATCTCCGAAAAATAAAGTTTAGATAGGGATGACCATGGAGATTGTCTCATAATTTAGGGATGAGATGAGGATGACCATCCTTACCCTGCCCAACCTAAAACTTTACCAAATTGTATAATCATGTACCCAAATGTTTATGATAGTACTTGTCAAGCTAACAGTTAAGAAATCTTTTCTCATAGAAACTGTAAGAAAAATAGACTAACTTTGATACCACTTGTAAGAAAATTAACAAACTCTGATACCACTTACAAGAGAATTATGCGGAAACAAGTAACTTTAAGATTGGTAAAATTCTAATAACACAAAGAGACAAAATATTTAATGTGGTTCGGCTTTAATTGCCTACATCCACGGATGAAGAGATAAATCTACTAGATCATAAGTATGTAAAAAGACAAGAGATAACACACCAAACAGATGTTCTACCCAATGCAACCCGATACCAAACATATTAGCACATGAAGGCGTACTATCATTCAGCCTGAAGGTATTCTACCTGATACCTAATATAACAGAACAACATGCTCTATCGGTGTTGAACCAAATCTCTACTCCTAAAATGCTAAGGATATTTATCCCTTATGTTTAGCTCCCTTTCTCATAGCATCTCATCATTACTTCATAATTAGAACTGATTCTTAATCCTTATATTTATAGGTGTATATGAAGATCTTCTATTTATAATAGGAGCAGAACTCTTATTGATACAATAATTCTATTTTTCTATTCCTTCTATCAATCCTATTTCTTATAGGAGCCAACTAGTATAATAGAAGTCAACCATAAATAGGAAAATAGAATCCTAAACAAGAGCAAATCATAAAACCTAATCCTAAAAGGATTTCTCCAAGAAGTAAGATTCATGTCACACTTTAACAAATTTTCACCTTGACATGAATTCTAACACAAACTCTTCATCTCTTCCACAAAGGTAATTTGTATTCATCAGACAATGATGATTGCATCCAAACGCAACTTGACTTGCCATAACAAAAAATGTAATATTACGATCCAGAATTGGAATTTCGTATTTCATGAATGTCATTGCAACGATCAATCTTAACCCCAAAAATAGTTTACTGTGAACAGCGGTAGTGAACAATGTCGGTAAACAGTTATGATGAATAGTAATCAATGAACAGTGACAGTGAACAATATTGATGAACAGTGATGAAGAACTAATCGATGAATAGTATCGAAGAGGCTGAGCTCCAATACCAATTCGGAAGGATTTAACGCAATAACAAGCAAACAATTTAATGAAATATCAAGAGTAATACGTACTGATTTACGTGAAAACCCTAACAACAGGGAAAAACCACCAGTAGAGAAGAAGAATAATTCACTTACTTGAGAATCACTCCATCTACAACTTGTAATCGTTGTAGCCAATCTCTTTTATGTATATTTAATCTTGAAAAATAGTCCTCCCAGTTCGCAACCTGAAGCTCTGATAAAATAGTCTTCTCTCAGTTCGCAATCATGGCTCTGATACCACTTATGAGAAAAATAGACTAGCTCTGATAGCACTTATAAGAAAATTAACGAACTCTGATACCACTTGCAAGAGAATTATGCGAAAACAAGTAACTTTAAGATTGGTAAAATTCTAATAACACAAAGAGACAAAATATTTAACGTGGTTCGGCTTCAATTGCCTACATCCACGGATGAAGTGGTAAATCTATTAGATCTTAAGTATGTAAGACTACAAGAGATAACACACTAAACAGGTGCTCTACCCAATACCAACCCGATACCAAACATATTAGCGCATGAAGGCCTACTATCATTCAGCCTGAAGGTATTCTACCTGATGCCTAATATAACAGAGCAACATACTCTATCGGTGTTGAACCAAATCTCTACTCCTAAAATACTAAGGGTATTTACCCCTAATGTCTAGTTCCTCTTTCTCACATCATCTCATCATTACTTCATAATTAGAACTGATTCTCACTCTCTATAGTTATAGGTGTATATGAGGATCTTCTATTTCCAATATGAGTCTAATAGGAGCAGGACTCCTATTGATACAATAATTATATTTTCCTATTCTTTCTATCAATCCTATTTCTTATAGGAGTCAACTAGTATAATAGAAGTCAACCACAAATAGGAAAATAGAATCCTAAATAAGAGCAGATCATAAAATCTAATCTTAAAAGGATTTCTCCAAGAAGTATGATTCAGGTCACCTTCTAACAGAAACCCTTCCATACATTATTTTCAACAATAAAAAGTAGGGTACTTCCTACACAAAAACAAAAATTCTACTATAACTTTTAAAGTTTCTTATACACCAAAAAGACACCAATGCCCTTATTACACATTAAATTCATAAGTTAGAAGTTAATTTCTAGGGTGTCCTTGATAGTTTCCAAAACATGTGGGGTTTGAAGAAAGTAGTGGGTGTTCAAAAATTTTCCCTCATTTTCAAGGACGAATTATCAAGAAAAGTTTTTGATGAAGAGACAGCATGAATATTATGAGATGTAATAATTTAAAGGTCTGCACCAAAGTCCTCGCAGAGTCGCAATTTGAGGCCAATCTACGGGAATAATATATAGTTTGCTGATTAGGTGCTAGCTAGGACCTTTGAAAACATTTGTAATCCGAGAAAATTTTATGGAAAATTCGATAGGATTTTCTTGTTTAACTTTTGAGTCCCTATCACTCTACAATGTATCAAGAAATTACTTCTAACATCTAAAAGGGTGACGTTATATACACAAAAAAGTCTCCTCCTCACAATCATATTCTAAATATGCCAACTCTTAGAATTTTAAAATTTTGATATTACCTCATTGATCTTCAAATTTTCACAAATGATCTTTACATAAAAAACACAATTAAGTATTTCAATATTTAATATAATTAAGATACAATAAGCCAAAAAAATGTGTCAAAATTTGATTTTATAATTTTTCATATTACTATTTTATTTAATTAAATACAATAAACGCAAAGCTAGTGTCAAAAGCTATATAATTTTTTTTTACTAAAAAGAGATTTTAATTAATATTTAAATAGCTTATTAAATTTTTTTTTAGAATTTTTTTTTATAAATTTCCATCTAATGAATTATTAGTTGATTGAACTAAGCTAAAATCAACAACCACGTCGTTTCCACAATGACTCACTAATATCTACATATACCAATTTCCAATCTAGTATTTTTCTTAGATCCCGTGTATAGAACTGGGCCAATCTAAGGTCTAACATTAGACCCATATCTGTGTTTTTTCTGGATCTCGTGTACAGAACTGTGGGCCAATCCAAGGTCCAACATGAATTCCACACAACCACATTTTTACCAATCATTAATCTAGCGTTTTCCTTAGATCCTGTGTACAGAATCGGCCCAATCTAAGGCCTAACAATAGACCCACATCTGTGCTTTCCCTGGATCCTGTGTACAGAACTGGGCCAATCCAAGGCTAGCACCGAATACCATCCATGTTCCCCTTGGATCCCGTGTACAGAACTGGGCCAATCCAAGGTCCAACATGAATTCCACACACAAACATCAACACATTACAAACAACTATCCCATATGGCCACACAATCACACTCATACTATCTATTTATATATTCCCGTTGATTCTCGCATACCAAGCTATGCCAGCCTAGGGTCCATTCACATAATCTAAGCACACATCAAATCGCAAACATACAAATAGACACGTATTGCCCGTGTCCTAACCATCACATTATGCATAATCTCTCAAACGTAATACCCGTGTATTGACCATCCAATCACACACACGTCTCATTCATCCCATCTCGCATGGTTACATGTGTATCACCCACGTCTCATCCACCTCGCTATGCACATACAACCGCATACTGTTCGTATCTCATTAGTCCCATATGCATGGTCACACATCGTACCGCTCGTGTATCAACCATTCAATCACACATACAACCATACACATATTACCTGTGTCCTAGCCGTCCCATCACACATAGTCACACATACATACACCCCAGTCAACAATCACAAACATATCACCTATAATCCTCACCAAACACTCATAAATCACATACATATCACACAACACCTCAATCAACAATCACAAACGTATGCTATTTCTAGGCCACAATCATTCAAAATGAAATAGAAATGCATAGAAAAAAATCCCTACCTCAATACGCGAATAACAATTTCTGAGTCTCTCTCTCTTTTTCTCATTCGTGTAGTGAATTCTATCTGTCTCCAGGTCCCAGATGAGTCCTCAGAGTCACAGGCCAAAATCCTACAAAACTCGAATATAGGGTATTAAACTGATATTTTCCTTTTGGGGGTGTTAAAAATCCTTAAACTAATAGGGTCATTCTGAAGTTTACCAAACAAGGGTAAAATTACTAACTTGAAAACCCATAGGGGTCCTAGTGATAAAACACAAGGTAGGGGTGCATTTGTAAAGCTCAAAGATGTAGGGGTGTAACGAAGTATGCAAATGTCAAGTCTATAAGTTGAGGGGGCCGATTAATCATCCATGACAGGCAGTATTTCACGGCAACCATCGACAGGATGATCGACGATCGAAAATGACAATCAAAGTGTACCACTAGAATCGTCTCGCTGAGACAATGAAGATTACACCGGTGGCAATTGTAGGCAAGGCGTCGGTAGGTAGATTGGCGAAAGGGAGAGGCAAAGCTTCCGTGGCCAATCGCCAGTAATCCAGACCTCAGACAGTCGATCAGAGACTGCCGTTGGACTCGTCTGACCGAGAGGAACAAAACTCGACTGGCCAGAGAATAATGTAGGCGAGACTAAACGAAGTCGATCAAGCTAATCTAGGCTGCGTACGGGGGAATGGCAACCGCCACCAGAACTAGCAAGCCGAGACAAATCCATCGCCACTGGCCATGACGACTAACTCGTCCGAAAGTCGAACAGTTTTAGTGGTAGGGGCAACAATGTAATTTCTGGTGAACAAGGGTATTTCTGATGAATTCTCCATGTTTTGGGCTTCTATGGGTTTATATAGATTTTGGGATATGAGGGTCCAAATGTAAAATCTTAAACCTTCAAATTTCACGAATCCCTTTCGATGTCTCGACATTTCGATGTCAACCCATTCTCATCAAATCTACACTCACGTGACCAACAATATACAAACATCGGGTACTAAAGATGAAAAAAATCAACGTACCTATGTCAAATTATGTTTTAGTCTCGAGACTCAGAAAATTCTCATATTCATCCTTATCATGCAATTACATATGTACACGACGTCATTACATACGTGTCAGGTACGCATAAAAATCCATTATCTAAATTATGAAATCTTTCACTTATACTCCTATAACACTGTTTGAAAAATTCGGGTTACTACATAATTTTAGTTCAATTTTCTTAGTTCTTATTTAATTAGTTTTAAACAAACTATATCTTTCTCTTTTCATCTTTTTTCTTTTTTATAGCTTGCAAATAGTCAATTGATCATTACTTGAGTACGAATTTCAAGAAATCCTGATGAACGATAATGTCTAATTTTTGTATATAATTTGTATTACATATGATAATTATTTCATATATTTCTGTTTTTTATTTATTCTTTAAATAGAGTAAAAAGAAGGTACATACCATTAAAAAATTAAGTTGAATTCAATTTTTATTTTTTTAATTCATTCATATTCTTCTACCCATTAGTTTATTTGTTTTTGACATTGATTCTAACTCTTCTAGTTGTAACAACCACTATAAAGAGGACCTTTTCTGTAATGAATATCTTTAAGACTAAATCATGCAATTGAATAAGAGATAAATTGATGAATGATAGCTTGCTTGCATACATTGAGAAAGTTATTTTTGATAGTATTAACAATGAGGTAATCATGTAACGTTTTCAAAATATGAAAACTAGTACGGGAAAATTATGATTTTGTATTTGTTGAATAAATTAACCAAATATTAGTATTTTATATTTTGCGTTTCACTTTATTATGTTATAGTATTTATTCTAAGGGATAAGGTTCATTATATCCCCCTAACCTAAGTGTACTGTTTTTTATATCCCCCTAAAGTGTACTGTTTATATTTTTCAACAAATTTTCTCATATGACCATAGTTTATCAAATAAATTATATATATTAAAATATGCAAGGTGCTCCCCTTTGGTAAACTTCTAGGTCCGCCGCTCAATACATTCCACTTGTTATCAAAAAGTTTCTTCTCAAAACTCTGCTGTATCCACTAACTATGACAGATACAGCAAGTCATGATACTCTCTTGATCTGAATTTTTTTCTTTTTTTTTTAATTTTGTTATTGTGAAATGTAAATTTTAATATTCGGATGTGATTAAGATTTGTTTCATTCATTCCTCTTTTTTTAATGTATTTATATTAACTATCAATTACATTATTGATTTTATTTAGACAAAAATTAGACCATGAGAGAATCCACACGATATACCGAGAATAATAACACTATGACCTAAGTTCCATGCAAGTCCAACTTATGAAGTGCAAACTATTACAAATTGCGGCCGACACTCTTGGACATGTGGTTGGTCAATGCTTGGCGGAAAATTGAAGTCATAACGTGTGCTAGCCTACTAAAGTTGACAAAGTAAGGTTGGTGATGTTCGGCCATGTCCGGAGACTACTATTTCTTATTTCCAGGGGGAAACGGCATGGATCATACCTAATAGTATTTGGTAAATATTTCAGCTCCCACAGATTCAGGAAACTATCAGTGAACCCGTGTATTAGTTGCCACTAATAAAAGCTGACATTTAACGCAAATACAGACAACAATTATCTAAAGAATAATTCTAGTAATCTTCAAAAAAACAAAAACAAAATTCTTAAATTCCATCCAAAGTGATGTAACATTCATTAAATTGATGATAAAAGGATATTGTAAGTGATATAATAATATCACGTGACTTAACACATCATTTAAGATAAATTTTATAACAATTTTTTTGGGAGAGTAGCATTACTCATTAACTAAAGTACCGTTAGATGTCTCAAGCGTTGAAGTACTTATTAAACTTTTAAAGCATTTAATTGATATTTCTTACCAGGGATAGAGTCAGAAATTTTTTTCAAAATGGCAATATATTGAACAATTATAGAAGAGATAATTTAACATATATAAATAAACACTAATACTATGAATACAAAGTTATTATCCCAATTGTGATGTGACATCATATAAGTGGTAAGATGAATTTATTAATATTTATTATTTTGATTTTTATGTACGCACTTTATCACTCATATGATGCTACATCAGTTAGGATATAAATTTGGGATACAAAGTTGAAATATAGACTTTGTACTCATAGTAGTACTCATAAATAAAACATAGTTATAAAACTGAAAAGAAAACACATACATGCGCCCACACACATACACATAGATAAGTTCAAGCCAAGGATGAGGATATTCAATCATTTCAGGAAATCTCCATCCCCATCTCCAAAAAATGAAGTGTAGATAGGGATGACCATGGAGATTCTCTCATAATATAGGGATGAGATGAGGATGACTATCCTTGTCCTGCCCGCCTGAAACTGTACCGAATCGTATAATCATGTGACCCAAATGTTTATAATAGTTGCCAAGCTAGCAGTTAAGAAATCTTTTCTTATAGAAACCCTTCCATGCATTATTTTCAATAGTAAAAGTAGCGTACTTCCGACACAAAAACAAAAATTCTCCAATAACTTTTAAAGTTTCTTATACACCAAAAAGACATCAATGCCCTTATTGCATATTAAATTCATATGTTAGAAGTTAATATTTAGGGTGTCCTTGATAGTTTCCAAAACATGTGGGGTTTGAATAAAGTAATGGGTGTTCAAAAAATTTCCCTCATTTTCAGGGACGAATTACCAAGAAAATTTTTTTTGATCAAGAGACAGCATGAATATTATGAGATGTAATAATTTAAAGCTCCGCACCAAAGTCCTCACAGAGTCGCAGTTTGAGTTTAATCTACGGGAATAATATATAGTTTGCTGAAGAGGTGCTAGCTAGGACCTTTGAAAACATCTGTAATCCGGGAAAATTTTATGGAAAATTCGACAGGATTTCCTTGTTTAACTTTTGAGTCCCTATCACTCTACAATGTATCAAGAAATTACTTTTAACAGATAATAGGGTGAGATCCACAATGGTTTCGTCCAAGTGGCAAGGTGACCCAAGATTGAGGAGGTAAGGCCAACAGTGAGACCCTGAGTTTGATTCTCCTTACACATAGATTATATCATGATTTAAATGGGATGTCGTGACAGTGGGTTATGGTTGCACTAGTCTCCCTCGATGATTAGTAGTGGTGCGCGTAAGCTGGCCCGAATACCTTGGTTTCCCAAAAAAAAAAAGGCGAGGTTATATACACGAAAAAGTCTCCTCCTCACAATCATATTTCTAAATATGCCAACTCTTAGAATTTTAAATTTTTGATATTACCTGATTGATCTTCAAATAGCAAACATAATTAAGTATTTCAATATTTAATATAATTAAGATACAATAAGCGACAAAAAATGTGTCAAATTTTGATTGTATAATTTTTCATATTAATATTTTATTTAATTAAATACAATAAAAACAAAGCAAGTGTCAAAAGTTTACTATATAATTTTTTTGTTTACTAAAAAGTGATTTTAATTAATATTTAACATAGCTTATTAAAACATTTTTTTTAGAAATTTTTTCTTATAAATTTCCATCTAATGAATTATTAATTTATTGAACTAAGCTGGAATTATTTTCAAAATTATGAAGGTAAGATAAATAAAATCTAAGTTCTCAAATTTTGATAGTAAAGGTGTACTTAGGAAAGGAGTGAGTATTATTTTGAATACATATATAGCCTCACCCTCTATTGCGGTGGCAGTTTGGACACCGTGGTAGGGGTGGGCACGGGTCGGGTCGGGTCGGGTTTCGCCCAACCCGACGCTGACCCGAAACCCGACGGGTCGAGAAATTTGGACCCGATTTCGGGTTTTGACAAAAATGAACCCGACGGGTCGGGTTAGTCGGGTTTTATCGGGTTTCGGGTCGGGTTTTGAGCCGGTCAAATTCTATTGACTTTCCGGGTCGGGTCGGGGTTGGTTCGGATTTTTTATAAATTAAATAAATTTTTTTAGAAAGTGAATCTCTAAAGAATTGTAGCTCAGCGGTAGGGGGGGCTGCGTAATGCGTTTTGTTATTTCTGGGTGCTGGGTTCGAGTCCCATCTTTCCCAATTTTATCAAAGTTTAAATATTTGTT
>JANLJB010028433.1:0-10918 GCA_026212285.1 Bursera cuneata | reverse complement strand
GATGTGCCCATTTGTGCAGAGGGACCTAAGGGGAAGCACTTGTGACATCCGTGTACAGTGCTAGGCCTTAGTTGTGCCCGTACGTATTATATGTTGTGAAGGTATAATATTGTGGTAACGGTTAAAGTTGGTGAATGTGTGAGATGGTCTTATTCATGATTTCAATTAAAATGCTATAGTTTTGAATATGTTGAGAGATTTCCTACTGGGCTGTGTTGCTCACCCCTTTCCTTCCACAGGTACCAAAGGTCAGACATCGGGCGGGGATGTTCCGGAGCTCACTTAGAGACTTTCGGGGAAACTAGAAATGACCATTACATGCATTTTGTATTTTGCAACATTATGTAAAACATTTATGGATAGTCGTATCAAATTATGTTTTATTTATAAATTATGAAAAATTTGTATAACTTTCATTTTATTTCATTCCATTTGCATGAGTGGCCCTCGGGGTTCCTGAATAAGGGGTTCCGAGGCGTCACATACAACCTTGTTTCTACCTTTATTTTTTTATTGAGTACGATTTCTATTGTAGTCTTATAGGTGATCATTGATTAATTATTGCAAAAATTTGGTTTGAATTGTTCTAATCGATTTTTGATTGAAATTTTGGATTCTTGAAGTATTGTTGCTTATTTTAATAATTGTGGATTTTTATCTTGCAATTTTTGTGTTTGAGTATTAAGTGTTGCTAGGTTTGTAGATAGACTTTGAAGTCTGAACTTTAATTTATGAGAGAAGTGAGATTAAAATTGAAGTTTGGGGTTGTGAATCCTTACTCTATCAGTTTGGTGTGTTTAATAGAGCGGTAGTCATTACGAAGATGTGAAGTTAAGGTGCCTGAATAATTCTTGATATTGAGACTGGTACAATGGAATCTATAACAAAATCAAAGGCATTAAAACAAGAAAAATAGCGAAATAAGGCTAAAACTTCAATTGCTGTTCAATTTGATAAGAAAAGATTTGTATTGCTCTAGGCTTTTGAGAGGTACACTACCTTCTTAGGAAACAATATATTCATCCTTGGGACAGGATTCTAGTTTGAACATCCTCAATTTCCCAATATTACAAAGTTCATTGAGAGTTGAAGCTAGGAAGTATTATGTAAACAACTAGAGCCTACCATGATTCTAGGATTCAGGGAATTTTACGCGAATGTGACTGAATGTAAGTTTAGTAAGGTGAGTGCGAGGGAATTTTATGCGAATGTACCTCAGATCAATAATATTTTCCTTGGGCCCCAAATCAATTGAGCCCACCCAAAACATTACACTAGATCATAGCAAGAGTGTTTTTCTTGGGCCCCAGATCAGTCAGGCCTACCCAAGGTCTAACACTGAAATCATATCATAAGTGTTTTCCTTGGGCCTCAAATCAGCTAAGCCTACCCAAGGCTTAATACTGTCATTATACCATGAGTGTTATTCTTAAGCTCCAAATTATCTAGCTGCCTAAGGCCTAACACTATCATCATATCAGGAGTGTTATCCTAAAGCTTCAAAATTGTCTTGCCACCTAAGGTTTAACATTATTATCATATCAAGAGTGTTATCCTTAGGCTCCAAATTATTTGGTCGTCTAAGGCCTAACACTATCATCATATCGAGAGTGTTATCCTTAGGCTCTAAATTATCTGACTGCCTAAGGCCTAACACTATCATTATATTAAGAGTGTTATTCTTAGGCTTCAAATTATTTGCTCGCCTAATGCCTAACACTATCATCATATCAAAAATGTTTTCCCTGGGCTCCAGATCAGCTAAGCCCACCAAGGCATAACATTGTAATCATAATGAGAGTGTTTTCCTTGGGCCCTAGATCAGCTGAGCCCATCTAAGGGCTAACACTGTAATCATATTAAGAGTATTTTTCTTGAGCCCCAAATTAGCCGAGCCCACCCAAGCCATAACACGATCCCATATGAAATTCTCTCATCTCATTACCATTGACATGTTAGATTCCATAATCATATATACCTTTCAATACCACTTTTATTATCAAAGCCCATCATACGTCACATATTTCCATCCACATTCATCTCACCACAAAGCACTAGATGGCCAGACAACCACACACATCTCACCCAATCCACAATCCCATATTATAAGTCCATCCATCTCGTCACGCACTATCACTCACACATATCACCTACCCATATAATACCCATTATCTACACTGTTCTCACTCTTCGTCTACCCAATCACACTAATACTTTCCAAATCCACGACCAATCCCATATATCTATTTTCCCATCCCTAAAAATCCATAAATCCACATACACGCACACAGCACCCCAATCAACAATGACATACATATCCTATTTCTATGTCACAATCATCACATTCATTATTTAAAATGAAATAGAAAAGCATATAAAGAAATCACTACCTCGATAGGCGAATTACAGTTTCCCAGGCCCTTCTCCCTCTTTCTCATCCGTATCGTGAATTCTATCTGTCTCGAGGGTCTTGGGTGAGTTCTCGGAGTCATTGGGCCAAAATCATGCAAAATCGAATATAGGGATTAAACAAATATTTTACCCTCCAGGGATGCTATTGCAAATCTTCAAACTAACAAGGGTCATTAAAATGAACAAATCAGGGGTAGAAAAGCTAACTTAAAAACCCTCAGGGGTCCTGTGATATAATATAAGATAGGAGTGCATATGCCAAAATTTGAAGTCATAGGAGTGTAACTAGAGGATGCAGGTGCCAAAACCCGAAGCTATCGCGGTTGACATAACTGTCCCTCGTAGGTGTTATTCACAGTGAACATCGGTAAACCGATTGACGATGAATCATTACGACCTAAGACCACCACGAGAATCATCTAGCTGAGACGAAAAAGATAGCATCGATGAGGAGGTCGAATTCGCTAAAAAAATGGTTGATCTGTAAATGGCATAACCAGACATTCTCAGTGATATCTACGACGGCCCTGACATCAAACGGCAGATCTGAGGCTAGATATGGGATCGTCTGGCCGAGAAATTCAAAACCCCACTGGTGGCAAAGGCTGGCTACGCTAGAGGAGGCAAATCAGTGATAGACAAGGTGTAACTATTCTGGGCAAATCGATGGTGATGCAGGTGGCTCCCGGGGAAATGACCATCGAATCTGGAACCGTGGCAGCCAGACAATTCCATTACCACCCCTCTCGAGAACTAAATACTAGAAAGTTGAACGGTTGCAGTGGTGACGTCGAAATTCAATAGGGGGTGTTTCTGTTGATTTCTAAATGTTCTAGACTTTGATGAGTTTATAAAGATTTTAGAATTCGGAGGTCCAAGTACAAATTTTTAAAACTTTAAAATTTATGAATCCCATTTCGATGCCCCGAAATCTCGATGCTAACCTATTCTCATCCATATTACATTCACGTGACCATCAATATAGGAATATCGAACACTAAAGGCGAAGAATACCCACATCAAATTCTTTTAGTCCCAAAACCCAAAAAATTTTTTATATACATCCTTATCATCCAATTACGTACGTACACGATATCATTACGCACGTGTCACCCACTACACGTCGAATATGCATAAAAATTTACTATCCTAAATTCCTAAATCTTTCACTTATACCCCTATAACATTGTTTCAAAAAATCTGAGATACCACACATGTGTTGTATGGCTTGAAACAAGCTCCACATGCTTAGTTTCAGCATTTTAGCCATTTCTTTTTTAAGTTGGTTTTCATTCTAGCCAAGCAGATTCCTCTTTGTTTGTTCTACACTCTGACATTGTCATCATCTATTTGTTTTTGTACATGGATGATATGATTGTTACAGGTAACAACCCTTATATGGTGAAAACTCTTGTTAGCCTGTTGTCAAAGGAATTTTCTATGAAGGATCTTGGCAATCTACATTATTGTCTTGGTGTTAAAGTCCAGCGAAATGACAATGGTCTCTTTTTAAGTCAAGCAAAGTATGCACTTGATCTTTTTTAGCGTGCAAATATGACATATTGCAAACCCATATCTTCTCCCTTTATTGCTGGTCATCATCTCACTGTCGATGGAGAGTTATTTTCTGATTCTACACATTTTCGTTGCTTAGCAAGATTTTTGCAATATTTAACTATTACGCAATCAGTCTTGTCTTGTAGTGTGAATTCAATTTGCTAGTTTATGCATGCACCCATACTAGAGGATTTTAAGTCTTTAAAATGTATCTTATGCTATGTTAAGGGTACATTTCATTATGGACTTCAAATTTTTGGTTCATCATCTCCTACACTTATAGCCTACTCAGATGCTGATTAGGTTGGCTGTCACACTCGGTGTTCTACTATGGTCTATGCTATCTTTTTCAATGACAACTTGCTATCTTGGTGTTCAAAGAAGTAAACAATTATATCCCGTTCCAGCATCGAGGCTGTATATCGCTCTCTTGTTGTTGTTACGGCTGAGGTTGCTTGGATTGTTCAATTGTTACATGATCTTCATATTCATTTTCCAGTTGCTCCTTGTATCTTATGTGATAACAAAAGCACTGGTTTTTATGGCTCATAATCTAGTCACTCGTCCACGATCCAAACATATTGCTATTGACTATCACTTTATGCACGAGTTGGTATCTTAAAACAAATTAACAGTGCAATTTGTTCCCTCTACTTTACAAGTTTCGAATATCTTTACCAATCGTGTCTCTAAGCCTTTATTTCTTCTGTTTCGACACAAGTTAAGCGTGATTCCCTTTGCCATGCTCACTTTGAGAGGGGGGGAGGAGCTTTTGTTACTTAACATTATAATTATTTGTATATTCAAACATTTAGTAGTTATTGATATCTCGAGTTCTTAAGACTATAGAGCTGTATATTGATTTTATATTGCCTATATATAACACAATCAAACCTACGCCTAAGATCAGGTGTGGAAGACTTCACAACAACTCAGTTTTACAACCTGTTCAGGTGACCCTTACGTGTTTTTGTGTTTGCAATTTTTTGCTAAAAGGAGCTCATCAACTCCCACATAGAAGAATCCCTTCCCGGAGCTTCCTTAACCGCCAACAGGGTTGTCATTGAGGTATCGCCGTTACTTTTTTTAACCGCAGAGCACCCGCGTCCTATGGTAATGCTAATTTTCAGTATCAACACAAAGGAAAAGAGATTTATACAATAAGGCATTTCTGTGTGAGCTAGCTTTGTCAATATTCAAGAGGGATTATTCAGGTACATTTAAATGCATGCAACTGATTTCATTACGACTAATTCATCTTAATTGTTTCTAAATATACACTCTTAATCAAATGGCATGTTGAGATATGTGCAGTTGGTGCACAAGGGCTTATCTATGTGTGGGTTGTCTCTGGTTATAACCTTACTTGGTTTTTTTTTTTTAAATAATTTTTATAAAATACTCAAAATCTAAATTATATTTACTAGAATATCAAATCTATACTTACAAAACTACCACCAATTATTTACAAAAGTACCATTAGACAAAATTCTGTTGAAAGTCACCGTCAACTTTATCTTTGGTATTTTCATTTCTTTTATAAAAGTCATTCAAATAAAAAAATCGTATTTCACACAAATATATCCTATCCAATAGCAACAATTCATCCTGAAACAAAAAGATTTATAGAATGTATCTTCTTAACTCCCGCTACCATACAATCTCATAAACGCAACATATGCTACTTCTCAGAATCAAGCAAATTTTCCTAGCCACTGTGCTTCAAGTAAGGCAAATTAGCTTCTCAAACTCAAGCAAGGCACTAGTTTCAACTAGGGTTGGAAATTTCTTGGCCCAGGCCTAGACCCTTATGGTATTTGGGACCTAGAACCAGCCCAAGTAGGAAATCAAGTCTTCATTTTAGGACCCAGACCTAGTCTTTTAAAAAAGGTACTATCGAGTGTTTTGGCCAAGTATTTTTGTCATTCCTAATTTTAACATAAAAGACGACAAGACGAGCTTTTTATTTTTTGGTAGACTTGTACGAAGATGTGAAATGTTCCCTTTGTTGTAATCGAAGTGTGTCAAGTATAGACAAATTGACCCACAATGATTTAGTTCAAGTGGCAAGGCGCACCTAAGATTGAGAAGGTAAGGCCAATAATGAGATCCTAGGTTTAATCCTCCTTACACGTAGATTATATCATGATTTAAGTGAGAGACTGTGACAGTGAGTTATGGTTGTGTTAATCTTTTTCAATGATTAGTCGAGATACATGTAAACTGGCCCGAACGCCTCTATTTCAAAAAAAAAATGGACAAACTGTGCCCGTTTTAATCATTGACCCCTTACATTTTCATTATTGGTCTATACCCTTTTTAGTCAACTTGATTTTTTACTTCCTTTTAAGTACAAAATGTTGATCTTGTGGTTAAATCAATTTTAGATTTTGATGATAACAAACATAATCACCCAATTGTAAACATGTGATCTTAACAGAAAATCATTAAATTATCCCTAATAGTAGTATAAAAAATTTAACTAAAGGTATACTCGCACTGAATATCAATAAATATTTAAATATAAAAAAATTCTTACTAAATATTATAATATAAATAAAAATACACATCTTTATAAAAAATTAACATACATGTAAAATGATGTTTAGTATTTATAATAATAGATATACTATATTTTGTTTAATATTTCTAAAAATTAAATAAAAGTTAGACATATTTATATCATTTATTAAATTAGACTAGTGTAAATGTTTTTATGTAAGATATTATTAAATATAATATAATTTTATTTAAATTATTTAAGAAAAATTGATTAGTTATCGTTACTGTAAGTTTGTAGATACAATTATTATCATCAGGTTCAAAATTATTTGATCTATATTTGTTAATATGAATTTTGAAGGAAAAATAACCGGATTTGAATGTATTTTCATTTTATTTTTTTGGAAGATTTTCTTTCTTTCTTTCTTCTTCTTAAAAATAAAAAATAAAGTCGTGTTCTGTAGAAAGACCCTCAACACATGTGGACAGAGAAGGGCAGTGGGCTGAACAAGCCACTTAAGAATGAAATGAACTATCCCTTTCGGCATTTAATTTTTGGACTGGAGGCAATGTACTAACAGGCACATGATTTCATCTGGGCTAGGCCTGTTAGGACACTAGCCCAAAGAGTTATTGGATTTAGCCCCATCAATTATCTCAATGGACCCCAATTTCTAAATTGTTCTTTTATAAAAAATATTAAAAAGAAAACAAATTTAAAATAAATAATTTCACACATTCAATTAACTTATACAACCAACTCTATACAATATGATGTGATATAATTTTTTTAAATATGTGACTGATATATCAATTATTATTACTACATTTGATTCATCCAATAATATTTTCTTATATTGGGTTAAGGATCGATCAGACTCTAATTTTTGGAGAAATAAAGTTGAAAGTTTTTTAAAAAGAGAGGATCCTTAGAGGAAAATAATGACTTTTTAGTTAAATTTTCAAATAAATTAGAATAAAATTTAATTTTTAAAAAATATTTGCGGAGACATATCTGTATCCCCCTATATTAAATTGTATGAGTTTGATTATATGTGTTCGAGTGGTCATTTAAAGGCTTTCTTCTTCATCTTCTAAATTAACATTTTAAAGAAAAAGGATTGTCCACAATTTGAAAATGTTCTTTCATTGCTTTTGAATTTAGGTTACCCAAAGTGACTGAATAAACATTCATATCACAAATATTAACTGCAAAAGAAACATGAGATACCCTTAAGCCATAAGGTTGCTAGGCTTCACCATCACTTGATTATAATTTGTACTTTCATTAGAAAGAAAAAAAGCAATCCATTAAAAATAAAAATAAATAAATAAAAAATCCTTAACTACAACTTTATTGCAACTCTCTTAATCATAAAGAAAGTCAAAATTCGTGATAACTTCTACACCAAAAAAGAAAAAATTGGGTATTCTTTTTATCCATTCAAAGAAAGAAGGAGAAAAGCATTGCTGCATTGGGCTCCACATGTACACAGGTTCGTCTTTGGAGATGGATTTGATTTTTTTTTTTTTTTTAATAATTTTAATTTAAGAATATTAAAGATAAGGGTTTAGGGAGATAAAAGGTGAGGCTGAAGAGAAGCACTCTTTCCCCAATTAACACACTTTGGGCTTCCATTATCAAATGATCAAGTGAAAACACAAACAACTTGAAGAAGGTTGTCTTCAAGTATTGCGATTCCTTTCCCATTAATTAACTTTTGTCATCAAAATTCGAAATTTTTTTATCAAATATTCAATGTAGAAAAACAAAGTACTGTTAATAAGATGTAGTTGCTACAAGTTTAGTTACCCCTAAATAAAATCTTGAAAATGTATGGCATGGGAGATATATACTACTTTATGGTCTTAGCAACAAACAAAGGTGAGAATGAAAGAAAGAAAGAGGACACAAGGGGGATTCCTTATCTAAATTTAGTCTGCTCCTTCCCAAGAGGAGCTAGCTCGGTAGCTTATCCCCTTCATTTGCTTCACGGCTGGGTAATCGTTGGTTTCTTGTCCTTGAGAGTGACACATGCATGAAACAGGGTAATGAGCGTCGTTTTCATCCAATAAAAAGCAAGTTGGTGTTATCGCTTTCCTATCTTTACTTGTGCACCTGCCTCAAGTTTCCTGGCTGGTGGCATCCACATTTGCTGCTTCCTTTTCTCCCTTCAAACTATCAAACACCACAACCTATTAGCTAGCTAAAATAGTTATCAGTTTTTATTTAATTTTTTTTCTACTTTTTTTTTTTAATCATTAATCTCTTTAACAAAGCAAAAGCTAGCTAGCTACTAGCTTCATTAAGTTGGTTTAACTTCAAAGTAGAAACTTGCCCACGAAGAAATTTAAAGAAAAGGCAGCCAGCTAGTAGGGTTTGATATTTATGTATATATTTATATGCTATTTAAGTTCAAAGCCTCTTTACATTTAGCCTTTTTCTAAACCTACCTTTACCTGCCCTTTGCCTTTGGGTAAGTCATATTCAATCATATTTGTCAATTCATGAATTGGCATCAAGAATGTATAAGAATGAAACTAAACTCAATTATAACTAACCTCGTAACCATTTGGTAAGAAATAGAAGAGACACATATAAAATTTAACAGTTGTTTAATTACTTGTCAATTAATTAACTGAGCTTAATTAATTTTGTAGGAAAATATTTGTGAAAGGGGGACAGAGTCTCATAAATAAGTGAGTGGCTACCAGCCACATGTCAAGCTGAAGGTGAGTTATGGCGAGGCCATGTGAAGGGTAGAAAGGGTTAGGAATAAGGAGTAATGAGAAGTGAATGTACATATTCATTTTAGGTCGATCTGTGAAGCCAAACTGGTGAATTGCGAGGTGTGTGGATGTGCTGGTGGCATGGGCGGTGGAAGTTCAAAGGCTAGAGTGGGTGTGGGTGGGACTCGGGGGGGACCTTACCACCTTTAAGACACGACAATACGAGCAGAAAATGTTGACTTATCATCTCTCATCGTGCATCCAGTTTCAGATGTTGAATATTATTGTACGGGCATCTAAGCTGCTTCTTAACTCATCCAAACTCGTTGGAGCTGGAAGCAACGAAGTGAACAAAGCCAGTTTAGCTGGAGATACAGCTACCTAGCTAGCTAGTTAATTTAATTTATTCCTATCAAGTAGCACTGGACTCCATAAATGACTTCTCATTTCCATTCTGTTAATGGAATCTTGTTAATTCAATGAATTAACAACTGCACTATTTTATTGTAAGTAGAATATGCAATTAATTTCATCTTAATTACAATTATATATGTGATTAAGGGTGCTCACTGGTCTGCCATGCAACTCATACACTTTGTTTAATTCTTTTATTGTATTGTAATATTATTATTACATATTTTTTCGGATATATTCTGGGAATGTTAGATAAAGAGTAGTCAAAGGTTCAATTTAAAATATTAATCCATTTTTGTATAGACTACTGCTTAATGGTTATTTTTTTCAATATTCCTATTTATTATAAACATTTATAATATTAGAGAGATAATTCATAAGATTCAACTTCAACAATGGTAAAAGAATCGATGTATACTAAGTGAGCCTTCAACACCAATTAATTAGAAATCAATATTATCATATGACTCGTTTCGATAATCAACTCAATTTAGAAATAAGTAAAATTTAAAGAATAAAAAAATTACTTTAAACGATAAATATGGGTTTTATTCCTATTAAGAATAAACTCGTGAAAAAACACTTTTCTTCTTTTATAGAATTAAAATGACTCATAAAATTTCAAATCCTCTTAATAGCAATTGTACTATGCTATTGACTCAACATGCATAATAAGCATAAGGAACATATAAATTTAGAGTTACAGTAAAGTACAGTACATTGATACAAAAGAATATATTAACGGAGTCGATTATTTTCTTTTGTTTCCATCATCAGGTTTAATTTCTGTAGAAATTCCTTTGGGCGTCAAGTCAATATTTGTGGACAAAGTTGCATATTCCCTTTTGTCTGGCTAAAATTCCATTCAAGCAATTTTCCCCATGAGTAAGCTTTTAGTCGGCAACAAACGGTCGCTCCCAACCCATCTACCTGCTCCCCGAACAACCATCTAGGTTGCTGTAAACAAATTGAGACCACACCATCAACGCTCCTCTGCAAAAAAATATGTCAATCAGAAAATAAAGCTTCATTGTGGTACCACATAAATTTCTTGTCTGCAGCCTTACTTTGCAGTCATTTATAATAATGATCTCAACCTATAACTTAGGTGTGGAAAATATGAGATAATCTTATCATTATGAGGTAATCTCATCATTATCTAATGTGCGTAGAGCTTTTTTTAAAAAATTAATTTTGTATTACTTTTTATATACTATAAATTGCTATAACATATATTATTAAATCATATTAAGAAAAAGTTAGGATCAAATAAAATATTTTTATTTAATATACATAGTAGATA
>JANLJB010028432.1:0-10915 GCA_026212285.1 Bursera cuneata | reverse complement strand
TTTTTTAATTTATTAACCTTTTTTTTAAATATTAAAACTTTTTAAATTTATTAACTTTTTTAAATATTATAAAATTTTTTAAATTTATTAACCTTTTTTAAATATTATAATATTTTTTAATTTATTAACCCTTTTTAGAATATTATAACTTTTTAATTTATTTATCTTTTTTAAAATATTATAATATTTTTAATTAATTTTACTTTTTAAAAAAATATTATAACTTTTTTTTTTTCAAAAAGTAAAAAGCCTTGCTCTTATTTGATTCCAGTAAGAAATCAAATTTGATTTCCAAGGGGGTGGGGTGGAATGACTCATTCCTTTTCCTATGGTAATAGGATTCCTATTCTTAAGCTTTTTTTTTTTTTTATCAACCAGATAATAAGAATGGGAATACCCCATTCCCATTTTTATTCCCATGTATAATTTTATTCAATCAAATTGTCCTTAAAGTGTAACTAACGGAAGTTAAGTTTTGAATGGTCAATATTAATTTTTTATTTATGTGGGATATGACGGAGTTTTAAAATTTTTCGAAGGGTCGAAGTAAATATACCCCCTTTACAATATCCTTATCAATCTTAGCCCTCGTCACATCATTCCATGAGCATTTTAATTTTGGTTTTTATGAAGCTTGATAAAGATTTGAAAAATAAAAAAACTTATTGATTCAAGTCGTGAAAACTTAAAAGAACTCTATAACGATCTAAATTAAAGAGTAATTGAAAATTGATCTATTTTTTTAAATTTTAAAAATTATAATATTGTCTCTGATGAAAGGCATGCCGCATGCATTCCATAGTATCTAACAAATAATATTTAAGATTTATTATATCTAAATTTTTTAATCAAAATTTTAAAATCCCCTGCATTACATGGTTTGATGATTCCTAGCTAATTCCTATTTCCAGTTGGATGATAAGGCCCAAGGGGAGAAGATATCATGGTACTATTATCTTGATTTGCTAGTATTGACAAGACCCCTGAGTGCCACATGTATGTCTGGGTGAACAACCACGTGTCCAAGCAGAAAAATGACAGCAATTTTGGAAGTGGGGAGTGAACCTGCTCTGCTGACACCCAACTTTTACTTTACAATGACACAACTGTACCCGCATCTGCATGAATGAATGAATGCCAACTAAAGGCCAGCCAGCCTGCCTATCTGCCAACTGCTATCTGCCATCGCTCTATGAAAAGGTTTTGTCCATTTCTGCAACTGCCCTTTCCTTCCCCCTCCATTTGTATGCCTAAGCTAAAGCTATGCATTATGCGATGCCAACGAGAAACCTGAAAGCAACCCCTCATACTCATGTCCTCCTTTTCAATTTCTTTCCAAGTTTCAAAATTCAAGACACTTTTAACGACTAAATTGCATACCGCCCATTCAACAGTACTCAACCTCAACCATACTTCCATTAATGTTACTATATTTATTTTATAATTAATTAAATATGAGAAATTTGGTATAGTACATAACCAATCATTTAAGCCGATATTATAGATACTTAATCCCTAACCTGACCCGACGCTGGAGTCTGAATAGGGAATTGTTTGTGGGTAGAGATAAGATAGTGCAAAAGTGGAAGGGTAAGGATAGAGCAATAAGGTAGGGTCCGAGGGTACAGAGTACTTTACTTACCATGCCTGACACTTTCTCATGCTTTTTTGTGTGTGATCTGAGTGTGAAGGCCGCTTCACACCACGAAGGTGCATTTGTCCCAATCAACCACACTAAAGCTCTCTCAAATGGTTTTTACTAAAAAGCTGCATTTGCTTTGTCATGCACGGCCCACTACCTCAAGACCCATTTACCATTTACCGCTCTCTGGGTGGGTAGGCAACTATGCATGCCCATCTGTTTCTTATACATCAACATTAGTATATATCTTCTTCTTTTTGTACATCTATTAGCAAATGATAGAATTAGTCGATGAAGACTACAATATTGGGGTTCACTCACAATCTCATTTTTTTTTTCCTATTTACAATAACAACCATTGAAAGTTGAATCTAAGATGTGAGAGGTGACATGTGTGAGTAGGTAGCAGTTTCTAATAAAAGTCTCGCGAAGCATAGACATACAATGATGTGGCGTAGAGTATAGTAAAGGAACCACGTGTTTTATGAATGGGGATTGGGTGGGATTAATCCCCACAAAGAAATATACGCCACTGGGGCACCAAAGGATAGTGCTTGTGGGGGACCAAATTGTTGTCATTGCTGCAAGTGTAACTCAATTTTTGGCATAATTCAAGAAGTCGTGTTGATGCTCCTAGTTTTGTTACCCCGATTTGATAGCAACTCTTAAGTGGATTAAAAGATATCTGGACGAGTCTCGGTGGCGCCACGATGGCCAGAAAAAGTGACTTCTCTTCCTCTATCAACATCTTCAAACTTCAAACTCAAATAGACAAGAGAATGAGAGATGTGAACTAGCATACATGATCTTCAAAGATATGAAACGTGTATGAATGTGCTCCTCAAATATTTGTATAAATATAAATTAAAACTTGCTTAGACTGGGAAAATTGACGATTATTTAACATATTGGTGCCTTGCGATTGAGGTTATATCCTTGGTTAAGCGGTTGGGTCCGCTCGATGTAGTTCATTTTGTTGTTTACGAATTGTGATGCTTCTTCTATGGGTAACTGGGTCTGGGTTCTGAGCCTTTACGGTCCAAAACAACAAGGGTTTCTGAAGGGTGGTGTATTGTTTGTTGTAGCTCACTTCAGAGTCCTCATGTAATAATAAAACAAGTATGAAGGATGAAATTATTAAAAGATAGAAAATTGGGGTTGAAAGATAATGTAAACTTTTTTTAAGAATTCTTGAAGCACGAGATGGGATGCATTTACAAGACATGGACAGTCCTTTAAATGTGATATGGCCCGTCCACTTGCCCAATGAGTTTTGCATCTTTTGTGGAGCATCATTAGAGTTAGACCGTAGAGATCCATCCTGTCCAGCTACGACACATTTTGCTCCTGCATGATTTGCTTCTTGTTTCAAGGGTAAATTGGCTTATAGCGCTTGAATAGGGAGAGGCTATGGACATGGTGGAGTGCAATTTGATTCAATGGAGGCTTTGGTAGAGTTCTATTCATACTGTATAACACTCTCCATTGAAATCTACCATTTTAAGATAATTATATTTAACTTTGCGGAGACAAAATTCATCCGGATAAAAACTTTAATAATTAAGAAAACATAATTACAGCATACTTAAAGTAATGTTGGATTGTAACTCTCTCGTCCTCCAACTAGCTCAAAGTATATTTTCTCTCTAGTTTATTTTCTATTTTTTTCGTTTTGAGAGCATTTTTATCTAAAATTTTTGATTCACCAGAAATTTAACTTGACCAGTATCTTTCAATACTTCTCTAACTTGACCATCAAAGGGTATCTTTCGATACTTTATCGACACCCTTGATTGTAATTTGCTTTCTTCTAAGTCTTAACTTTAAAATGATCAACCTTCATTGAGAGTTTTCTCCTATCACCGATATCTGAGCATCTACTCTAATGTTGATTGTGCTAAGTGGAATTTTTTTTTCCCTTGTGGGATGCATACGTTGGTGGTGATAATATTGTTATTGTTGTTTAATATCAGTAGTGATATGGTGGTGGCGGCGATTATTATTGTAATTCGCAACTACATAGGTTCATGAGCGTACACTGATCTTTTATTGCTTTTATTGCAATGATACAAAGGATATTGTAGTAAAGTTCTTGTGTTACATGTCATAACAACTTTGACATAGGGTCATTGGCGGTATGGGGTTGCCAACTATTTCAAAAAGCTTAGGGCATTATGCTGTCAATTGTTAAAAGCCCCAAGGATTCTGAGTTATTTTCCCGTTAGAAAATGATATTCACGATCTCACCATCAATGGTTAAAATTTAAGTGAATTAGCTTTAATAAAAGTATTGCAAGAAGCTATATCTTTTTTTTCTAACAACTAATTCTATTGAAAATTAAATACAATTAATGTCTAGGTTTACCATTAATCATTCCTACCAATTAATGTCTAGGTTTATTATTACTCATTCCTACAGTAATTCCTATTGGGAAATTATGTTTTTAACACAATTTAATAAGCTATTTTAGAGCTTAATTTTGAATGGGATCCACTTTGTATTAGTGATTTTTTTTTTTTTTTGTGCATTTGAATTCTTTTATGAGAGAACATCAAAATCGTATATTCATATGGTCAAAATAATGAATGATTGAATGAAAAATTATTATTTAAATTGTACCTATGATTTTGAAAAATTTAAAAGAAAAAAAAATACCTCTCGCATAAGAAAGTATAAAAAATCAAACTTGTCTATATATAGTTAGATAGTCTCCACGGTTAAACTAGTATAGCATAGATGCACTCTCTTGTGTTTGTGCACAGTGAGGGTGCAATTTGAATTTTTTTAATTTTATTTTTGCCGCTTAAAGTCAAATGCATTTTGACATATAATTATTGGCCTTAATGGTGTAATGTTGGGCTTTATGGTTTATAATACTCTTCACATTAATGATCCATATCCATAATGGTCTTCATACTTGCCTATATAAGGCATTCTTCTTGTTTAGTCTAAACACAACAAAGCATTCCAATTCCTTCTCTCAATCTTTTTAGAAGAGTTCTTAGTGATTTAGGCTTCTAAATACTTGTGTCGAAACTATGTGATGAACTATTTAGTTGATTCATTGTACAATGTGTATAGTGAAAAATGGCTAAGGATTTATGGAATTATATAGATGAAAAATATAAGACTAAGGATGTCAAAGCTAAGAAATTTATTATGAGCCGTTTCCTATATTATAAAATGGTGGACTTCAAAATTGTGATCAGTTAAGTCCAAGAAATCCAAGTGATTCTTTACGAGATTCATGCCAAAAGGATGGTTGTGAGTGAAAACTTCCAAGTAACATCTATCATTGAGAAGTTATCTCTTACATGGAAGGATTTCAAGAACTACCTTAAACATAAGCGAAATGAGATGAACATTGAAGAATTGATTGTTAGACTTCAAATTGAAGAAGACAACAAAATTTCTGAAAAGAAAGGGATAAGTTTGCAGATGGCTAAGTCGAATGTTGTGGAACATAGCCAAAGCTCCAAGTCTAAAAAGAATAAGTTGGGAAAAGGACCAAGTTGGGTCTTAAGAGGAGGAATTTCCAAGAAGTAGAAATTCAAAGCAAATGCTCCAACTGTGATAAGATAGATCAAAAGGCAGTGAAATGTAGACTTCCTAAGAAGAAGAGAACCAATGAAGTAAATGTAGTGAACGACGTCACTTAAGATGCAGTTTCTGAGATGAACTTGGTCAAGTCAAATCCAAGAGAATGATGGGTCGACATTGGTGCTACATGGCATGTGTACAAAAAGGGTTGTTTACTACTTTCAAATCAATTGAGAATGGTGAGAAGCTGTTCATGGGAATCGTTGCAACATCTGCAACTGAGGGAGAGGGACAAGGTAAGGTGATCCTAAAAATGACATATGGGAAAGAGTTAATATTGAATAGTATCTTATTTGTGCAGGAAATCAACAAGAACTTGGTGTCTGGTTTGTTATTGAGCAAGCGTGGATTCTGCCTTGTATTTGAGTTAGACAAGGTTGTTCTCTCCAAAAGTGGACTATTTGTAGGAAGGGGTTATAAATGCAATGAGCTTTTTAAGCACAATATTATCACTGCAAAGCCTAAGATAATTATTAATGAAGTTAATAATTCTTATGCTTACTTGATTTAAGTCTTCCAATTGGTGGTATGATAGACTAGGACACTTTAATTATGATAATTTGTGTAGATTAATTAATTTGAATCAACTAATATTCTTTTATTAATTTGTTTAATTAGTATTCGGTTATAATTTGTTCAATTAGTATTTTGTAATTAATTCGTTCAATTATTTACAACAATTCATTATTATTTTTCAAAATCTATCACACATAAGAATCCAACTTTCTCTCTCTAACCAGTCTTTCTCCCATATATACATATATTTCTTTTTATCCACATGTCGAATTTCATTCTTTAATCTATCTACTGTGTCTCTACCCATAGGCTGAAATCCATCACAGTTGGCTACAATCCTATATATGGCTTAGTTGCGTGCAGTCGCAATATTTGGGTGTGAGTTGGTGACGTACAGTGGAACTGGTGTAATAGTGGTTACAAATTGAGTTGGGTTGTTTGATTTCAACTAGGCTGTTACTATTAGACAATTTTGATGGAGCTAGGTTCTTTTTGAGTCATTTTTGGATTAAGGTTTTTTTTTTTAATTATTCAAATTTTTAAATTAAGAAATAAAGTAATTATTTAATTTAATTTTGTTTAACCCTAGTTAAATATTATTCATGGAAATGTGTAAAAATTACATTATATTAGATTTTATCTCTCATTGAGTTAGAATTAACATCGGATAATGTAGGATAGGGATTACATTTTTTATTTCCAAAACTAAAACAAATTATTATAATTTTTTGAACCTCAAAGGACAAATTGTTATATACCTTTTAAATTTTATAAAATATTATGTGAGATTACAATTTTATCCCTCATCCAGTTAGATTTAACGAAGACTAATTTGTATGTTTTGTAAAAAGTCAAACACGATCGTTATTTGGGCAAACCTTCAAATTGTTATTGCCCCTTTTTTCTATTGACAAAAGTTATTAATAATCTCACTACAATTTCAATTCCATTTTTTAACTTATGTCTTTTTTTCTTTTTCATTATTTCTAAATTTTTTTGGTATTGTTTTATTATCTTTTTTATTTAAAAAAAAAAAAAGAGGAGACTGTATCCGTACTTCGTAATTCAGATACTCGCATAGTTAGGTATGATTTTAATAATTCTACATAAATTGTTGACATAAGTTTTTTGAAGAAAGACACAATTATCCTAATTTATCTCAAATATCATGATTAAAAGTGATTTAAAAAAGAAAAAGCAAATTAAGATCATGACCTCATGGTAACTAATAATAAATAAAGAGTTAGATCATTATAACTTATTTTTTTTTTTACTTAATTTCTTACACTCTCTCATAACTATCGATTCATTATAATCTAATTGTTAGAAAATTATTGGGTTGGCATGATAATAACTAACTTTTACCTGTACTTTCACAACCGTAGGATTGTAGTGGATCAATGGTTATAAGAGAGTGTAAGAAATTAAATTAAAAAAAAAAAGATTAAGTTATAATAGTTTAACCCATAAACAACAAATCATAAACAATTAAAACTCTTTCTAAAACATTTTTTCAGGTCATAGGTCGTTGTGGAAAATGACCCTATAGAACACTATTATCCTAGCTATCTTCTAGGAATTTCTTCTTGCATGTACGCAACTTCAGTTAGGGAAGAAGCCAGCAAAAATGGCATCAACATTTAGACCCATTATAATTAATGTATATTTATTGGATATTTTATCTGATTATTTATTAATTTCTTTCCCTCAGCATATAATTATACATAGCACGCCATTATAATTTATTTATCACATGATTATTTTAGTAATAAATGCTACTATATTATAACTTGCAATGACGATGCCATTAAAATGAAGCTTCAAAAACCGTCTTGTCCCTTGATCTGGACTCTATCATCCACTTAAAGTAATAGCAAAGTACATAGTTGATTTGATATATGGTAAATGAAAGCACGAGATTATGGTGGTAATGGCAACCGTGATAATCTATCTTTCGAGTTGTCTGTGTTTGATACTCTCCTTAGTTATCATCAATTTATTCATTAACAAATTCTGATGGACTCCAATTCGCATACAATCTAAGATGAAGTCACAAGATATCAAAGGTCCTTCTTACAAATTCATCCACGGAACCACAAAAGAGATCATTCAAATGAGAAATGAAATCAAGTCCAGACCTATGGAATTCTCAAACCACATTTCCTGAAGTCCAACCTCACAGTTACTATTGGATCAAGCTTTATGGTAAGACAATTTCTTCAAGAATATTATTTTTTCAATTATCAGATCATCAATTATTTCATCTATGAATCCTCGTAGGTAAGAACTTCATTTTCTGGTATGGTCCTAAAGCTCAATTGGTAGTCACGGAACCTGATCTGGTCGAAGAGATACTGAACGATAAAGACGGAGCATATCCCAAAAAAGAATTTACTTATCTTACGAAGATGATTTTAGGGGATGGACTGGCAATAACCCGGGGTTAAAAATGGTGGAAACTGGCCAACCACGCTTTCCACACACACAACTTGAAGGTAAAATGTTCAAGGTTCAGGACTGAAAATCTTACATTGCACTCCAAATTAAGTATAGTTACGATTGTGTAGCAATTAAAGATGATTTTGTAGAATATGATCCCTGTAATGATCGCCAGTGTGGAGATATTGCTGAAGAGATGGAGACAGTTGGAAGGCAAGGAGGTTCATGCATTTCATGAGTTCAAGGTTTTAACATTAGAAATTATATCCATGACGGCTTTTGGAAGTAGTTACTTTTGAAGGGGAGAACATATTTAATATGTTAACAAGGATGTCTTTCATCATTTTCAGAAATGTATACAAAGTTAGGATTCCTCTACTTGAAGTAAGCTTTTTTTTTATCTGATTCCTTTGCTTTTACATATGGAAACATGGCGTAACTTACTAGCTACTTCAATAAAATGCACGTTTGATTGTTGCGGTGAGCTTCTGAAGACACGTGGTGATATTGAATTAAACAATCTCCAACAAGGTATTCGGGACTCCATTAATAAGGTGATAGAGAAGAAAGAAAAGAATGTGACAACGGCAGAAGTAGACAGATAAGGGAGTGATTATCTTGGAGTGCCAATAAAGGCTTCTCACATAGTGGAAGAGACTCAAAAAATATCTATGGAAGATGTCATAGGCGAGTGTAAGACATTTTACTTTGCTGCACATGAAACGACCGCAAGCTTACTCTCCTGGGCTGTTCAACTTCTTGCAACTCACGCCGATTGGCAAGACAAAGCCAGGAAGGAAGTTCTCGAATTATTTGGCCAACAAAATCCAAGCCTAGATAACATCTCAAGATTGGACTGTAAGCTATGAAAGACCAAAATTTATTAATTTGAAGTAAATTATCATCACTTATTTCAGATTAATTAGTTCTCATCTAAAGTTTCTGTTGAAATTATGTAATTTTTGCTGGATGGAAAAAGATAGGGTTGCAGATTAAATAGATTAGGTCGATTTGTTTCCATCGTAGTTTGATTAAATTTGTTGAGATTTTATAGGAATTTTATTTACGTTCTTATATATAATTTTGTATAAATTGAACATTTTAATAATGAAAAATTGTGAAAAATATTTCCTCCAATGTGAAAGATATTTCAAAATTGTCCTTGTTGTTCATCATCTTCTTTATTATTTTTGGTTTCAGTAGACCAACTATTAGTTTTAGAGAGAAAACTAACAATTGGTATCAGAGTGTGGTTTCTTAAGAGGCTTGTGATCAAAACGTGGTTTCTTAAAGGGGTCTGTGATAAAAGCGTGGTTTCTTAAGGGCCTGTATCATAGAAAAGGGCCTGTAATCAGAGTGTGTGATCAAAGCATGGTTTCTTAAAGGGCCTGTATCACAAAGCGTGTGGTCAGAGCGTGATTTCTTAAGGGGTCTATATCACAGAGCATGATTTCGTAAGGGGTCTGTGAGATTTTCTGTGAGATTTTTTTGTAGTGAATTGCAGTGAAGATCCTAATCAATCATAAACACTTCTGACTTGAAAGAGATGAGTATTCTAAGAGATATGGATAAAGATCCTACGGTGGCATAGTGGCATAGATCATAGATCAGAGGGATGGTAGCAAGCATAAGGCCAAATCTTTCTTTTTTAGAAGTAAGGAGCAACCTTGAAAATCGGATCAACCTATTTTGCAGCTAGCAGTGTCAGACAGTCAAACTTCCATTCTGCCCAAGGAGTCAAGCAATACCAACTGAGATCTTCCACTTCTCGGGATCAGTTTGTCTCCAACAGCCGACTTAATTTCCCCCACTAAAAAGTTTCCAACTATCCATATGCAATCTCCACTAGAGTGCATTATCGCCATTTCACCATAACTCATCGTACACGTGTCCTCAATTTAATTGGTGCTCATTTTTTACATCAACACATTCTATAGATGTTTATAAATGTTTTAATTTGAAATTTATTGATATGATACTTTTCTAAGTACCATGATCACACAGTTTTTAACTTCAATTTCTTTTAGATTACTTAATGGCTATAACGATTGGTGGTAGCTCTATATTTATTTCTCCCTTAACAAGTTGGCATAAAGAATAATTCATCATATGCAATAGATGGCACATGATTGGCAAAAGAAACAATTATTGATGTGCAATAGATTGCACATGCCTGTTAATTCCTAAACAAGGTATTTACTTTGGACACTCCAGAGAATTTTTTAGTTTTGATCAACATCCGGTTGAATATAAAACTAACATTGATCCTCCAAAAAAATAGCTATCGCTATATACAACTTAATAGTAAATACCTAAAGACATAAATGCCCTCAAAATCTAAAAACCTTTTTTCCACACTCTCTTTTTCCAATCTCTCGTTGTTTTCATCTTCTCATTGATTCTCTAATCCTAAAGAAAATTTAAAAAAATAAAATAAAATAAAATTCTTAATCTCAAATTTGTTAGAATCCCATGCTGAAAGTAGTAGTTTGTTCAAATATGCAAACCAAATTCCCTTGTCGTTGCATTCCCACAATCAGCAAGCCAGCTAACACACAACCAGATGAACTGACACACAGCCTGATGAGAAACTATTTTATTGTCAGTTTTGTTACTTGGTATCTACACCATTTGAATCCTAGTCAGAAATAATTTTCTTCATTTTAGTTTTCATAGCTTTCTCAAAGTTACAGCCTGATGGAAATAACAGCGCCTCT
>JANLJB010028430.1:0-10909 GCA_026212285.1 Bursera cuneata | reverse complement strand
TTTTTAAATGTGCAAACTGTGTCTCAATTTGCCACGAGAAAGACACTTGACTAGAGCAAATTTTATTTGTGTAGGTCGTTAAAAGCATCTAGTATGTCATCAATAATGATAAGGATATTCGGGGAGACATTGAACTTAACGCTCTACTTTTGTCAAAGATCTGGCCATAGTTCCAAATTTCCAAAGTAAAAATTGACTTCTGTTTGGCAAGATGCAGAGAAGGTCCGCTTGACTTTTAGTTTAGACTTTGTTCAAAGATACGTTGTTGAATTGTATAGCCACTGTACCTGCCTCTTCCTGCCATATTTTCTCTGACGGGCGGCAAAATTACGTTCTATTCATGAACCTGAATAAATTGATAAAAATAATTATATATATATATATATATATATATAATCAATTTATCAACACTATACAATTTGACATGATAAAATGAAAGAAATATTCATTGAGACTTGATCACATGACTACCCAGCCGAGTCTTTGTGTTGGACCAAGTTGAACTGACCCTTTTCTGCCTTAGCATTACTTTCACATATTAAATCATTTCTATCATTTCAAATGAAATAAATTTGACATAGCAGGAGGGGGGATACGTGAGTCTCTTCTCAAGATATCCTAAGAAATTCGATAACAAGAAGTTAAAAAGAATATGATAGAAGTATTTTTGCCTAACAAAAATGAATAATGCTATGTATACGAAGTTTGAATCCTAACTTTGTATACAAAGTTGATGTGGCATCAAGTAAGTCATGTATATATCAATTTGGTATACAAAGTTGGGATATAGATTTTATATGCATAGTATTATTTGATAAAAATACATTAATGTGTCATCCCCTTCAATACGATAAAAGTCAAAAGTCAATTTAGATGTATTTGATCTTTGATTCCAAGTGATTCAGGAACTTCATCTATTTAACATATTAGAATCAACTAAATCTTGCAGTTCCTGTGATAAACTTATTTCTCTCATATTGATCATTTGATGGAAATCTTTAATTCACGCAGTCACATGCTTAAAAAAATCTCTAGTAACTTCCAATCACAGTTTGCTTACTTTGCATCCTTGGATGAAGGATTTGGAAGCCATATAACTATAGTCATTTCAGTCTTCTTTTCCCTACAAATCTTATCATTATTTGGAATTTAGAGATTTAAGATACAAACTTGCATACATAATATATCACTCATGATGAAATTGGAGTAATCTGGAATGACTTTTCCCTGTATCCAGTGCAATAGAGTCGAGATAATTGGCTGATAATATAGCAATCTGTTTCCTTCAATTTATCTGTTTAATTGTTTATGTACTGGTTTCCTTTTGAAGATATTCGTTCAAGGCCCCTGCTGCTCTGGTTGAGGCCCCTACAAGAGCAGAGAGCTTGTTGCTTGTAGAATCAAGTTGACCTCGCATGTAAGTCAAAAATAAATCGATTGTTTGATGCTGTGAGACATTTGCCAACAAAATTCACCATTAAAGAAAAGTGGTAGAAGCACAAATGTTATTTTACTTTTAGAGCAGCTGTTTTCTGAGTAATTTCCGCAGAGAAGCCTGAGATCCTGAGAGATAAAGCTTCGCTCAAAATCTGTTACAATCATCTTTAAGTAACCTTACTAAATCAGCACTAACCAGCTTCTCCTTTGCATACTTTACAAGCGAGAGAGATATTTCATTATAAATATCAGCTTAAGAATACATTCATCAGGATTTCAAATCAAGGAAAACAACTTTAAAATGCTGAAAAGAGAAAAGCATACAACCCTAACAGACATCGGAAAACACAAAATGCTAAATGGTTAGCATCAAGAGGATAACTAGTCATCATCAGCACCGAGTCACCAACTTGAACTCAAAACAGCATGTTGTTAATTTTGCCTTTGAAAGGATGTATCATACATATCGCTTCGGCCATTTCGGCAACAAACTTTTGTTCCAAAGTCTTCTGTCAAAACTTGGTTACCACGAGTTGATAAATGATTCGAACTCTACTCCTAACAGCAAGACACTGGAGAACTACAAATGTACACCTAAGTAATGAAAATACAACAATCTTCCCCTGCCTCCCTCAACAAACCACGGTTACAGACAATGTAACATTAAAAACTTTAGAATAGAAATAGCAGAAAAAATCATGACGCATTGCCTTCTTTCTTACACACGCTCACCCAAATTTTACATGACTTCATAAGGTTCAACTATGTTTGATTAGAAGAAGCCCAAAAGAATCACTTCTGCCACCAATAATCCAATGGTTGAAGGAGTCACAAAGCCCAAAATGGTTTTCCGGCCGCCACTCCACTGGAACTAAGACTAAATTTCGAGTCACTACCAATGGATTCTTCGCTGGTTTCCTCCAGGTCATCATCATCTTCTCCATATTCCATCAGTTTGACCAAAGTATCTGAAACGACTACACGATTTGGATAATAAATAGAACAGAATTAGAAGTAGAACAACAAATGTTACCAGCAGAAGGACATTTCTGCACTGGGGATAAGGGGCAAGATGACCCGATCCAATTTTCGCATTTATATTAGCACTAGCCAAAAGAGTAGTACAGGCAGAGAAAGTTCCATTCTTACCAGAGACATTATCAGATTTTGTTTTATTCATACTTCTGCTCGTATCATTAAACTTATCAACAGGCATCCATGAAGTAAATTTTGGTGGAGGTGGCGGAGGGGGCATGTTTCTTGGCAGAGGAGGAGGCATTCCATTCACTGATGGCAGAAGCAACTTCTTTGGAGCTGGCATATTTGATACATTTCTCACATCCAAATCTGCTGAGAGTTCACTTGGGTTTAATAGTTCTGACCCCTGCCACAAGTTAGATAGAGAAAACACAAAGCCTAATTTCTCAATGACAGTTGGACTTTATATATAACAATACCAACAGAGAAACATTCAGAAAACTCAAAAGAGAAAAAGTGAACAGGCCGAAGTATGAACTTCACATTTTCACATCAACAATTGGGGCAAAACTACCATTAGGTTGCGAAGAACCATATCTTAAAGATCTAAAGATTGAAACAGACTACTCAATTTCAAAAAGAAAATAATAAATATAATTAACTCAAAAATGTATATGTAAAAAGCTGTGGCAAAAAACAAAAGCTTGTTTATAATTTGGTCAATCCATCAACTTTCCCAATGGGTGACTTGCAAATTAGGGACTTAAGTGGCAGCAGCAGAAAAAAATTTCTCTACTCAATACACTACTTTTAAAACACTGATTTATGGGACTTCAGTACAAACACCATGCAATTGACATCATATTTATTGTTATGTTATGCTATGTCATTTAGTGTATCTCATGCATTTCAACTCAAAAATGAATACTGGCAATAGTCCCATTGGGAAAGACGGCACTAGACGACACATTATGGTTTAAAAATTGCATTCTAAAAGTTATAAACGCCTCATCTGCATGTGACAACACAAAATCAATCAGTAAAAAACTTGACTTGGCCTCCCATCATATCTCTGAAGCTGCAAAGGCCCATCAGTAGGGCCCCCAAAACTGTAAATCCTGTTAAACATACAAACCAATGGCCCAAACAGAGAGGTACGGAATCAGCCAGTTAGCTTCTTAGAAGGTCAAAGGAAATACCTGGAATATTAAGCAGAAAATGTCAGCACAATATATGGACAATTTAAAGAAAATGGAAAGTACAAAACAGCATTACATCGAAGGCATTCACAATTTTTTTTTTTTTTAAATGTTTTCAGGATGATGACAAAGTAAAAACAAATCACAATGCACATGCACTTATACCTGCACAGGCACACACTTATACATCCAGCTTTCAGGTGATACATAAAACTGAGGAATAAATTTCCAGTGTGATTAAAAAAGGGTACACAGATGATAAATCCATACACATGCACACCACAAACTAAAACTTACTCATGTAATAGCTGCAGATGGTGCTGATACAGTTACCTTCTTAAAGTCCAACTCTTCCTCTTTCTCTGACTCAATATCACAACTTAACAGATAATTTTTTTAAAAATTATTATTTACTATTATTATTTTTTCATCAGGGTCCTACCCTTCCTCTTTCTCTCACCCAATAACACCAACTTTAACAGCTATTTCTTTTTAAATTCATTATTATCTCACAATCATTTAATCCTAGTATCCAGTTGCTGACATTTTTTCCTTTCCAATCCATAATCTTCCACTTCCTCTCCCTCTTACCCCGAGCTACTCATGAACCAGAGTAAAGTCAGGTTTAGTTGGACCAATAAAAAACGTAAATGCACCAAGTTAACTCAGTCGTACCTATTAAAGGCTAGAATGTCTTAAGAGAAAATCCAAATTAAATTTCATTTTTCCCATCTGAAATCCCTTCCAGAGTTTGCTTCCTCTCATCATGTTGATATCCCAATTCCCTCTCACCCTTGTATGTAACATAAAAGGCACCCTCAGATCCATATTAAAATCCATGGAAACAAAATCATTTCTATCTCTTTCATTTTTTGTTTTTGTTTTCTTTTTTTTCAATCTCTTTCTCTCCTTTTTCCCCCCAGTCTAACCCATAGCCAAGCACAACCCAACAATCCACCAATCAGTAATAATGATTTATAATTTTAAAAAAAAGGGCAATTAAAGGAGAAATTTTATTTATTTTTTTTGAAAAAAGCCTCACACAGGGTCCTAAGATCTGATCACACTTCCCAGACCTTCTGCATGAGCTATTCTGCTCCTGTAATCCTAGGGCTTTATTAATGGAAATACCACCTATCTCCACCAGCGTGCCACCAAAAGCATATGACATCATGTAAACCCCTTCATCATACAAGCGAATAAAAAGCAATAATCATGCGAGGAAGAAACAATAACCAGTTCATTCCCCAATAATCCCATTCAGTTTTGCTTCACAGACATACATTACGGAGTTTACAACACTATTAAAGAATATCTTAGGAAGCTAACAGCTTAAAGACATGAATTTTAAAAACTTAAACCCAATGCATAGATTTCATCTATCTTTGATCTCAATTTTTTTCTTCCTCGTTTTAATGCAAATAAAATACGAAAGGTTGAACCTAACAGCTTTGTCTGAAACAAACTAGCAGGAAAAAATGCACTGATACCTGATTGAATTTTGCAGGGCCCTTGGAACCAACTGGTAACTCCTGAAACTTCCGCTTCTGTGGAGGTCGTCTCTCCTTCTCAGATATGGAACTAACAGCTGATTTTGTTACTCTGCTTGCTACTGATGTTGTAGAAGCAACTGCAGAGGTGATGGGAGAAGGTGACTGTTTAAGCGCCAATGCAACTTGCTGTAAAGGTGTAGCTTGAGGATATATCCCTTCATATCCACTGTAGCTTGTTCCTCCAGTCAATTCAGGCTTTGTATAACCAACCATATTTGGTTGGGGCTGTGCACAATTCATCATTCCCCCGGACTGTACCATTGTACCTTGAGGAGAGGCAGAAGCAACCCCAGGGGCTGTAACTGAAGGAACTGGTGGAGCCAGTGAAATGTTCACCGTTGATGTCAATCCAGCACTTGCACTTAGTTTTTGCTCATTCCCATTATTCTGAATGCCAGCCAACAACTGCTTTGGAGGTGGAACAGCATTATAAACTTTCGATGAGGAAACCCTAAGACAATAAAAGAAACATCCACAATTATTCCAAGATCAGACAAATCTGACCAAGATCAGCAACTTGTTAACATAACCAAGATATTAATTCAAAGAGACAAGATTATGAAAATATCAAAACTCAACATAACAAGATAAAGTTTTCTATTACAATATATTTATAAGTTATTTCACTTTGTCCAAACCCAAGCTATCAATGGAAGTAAGCAGGTATTGCATTCTCTAACTGTTCTGTGGAGATACAAAAAACAAAAAAACCCATAGTAGGCAGAATGCCCAAAAGCTTTATGCTACAGTAGTTGAAATTACCTGGAGGCACCACACTCTACACTGATTGTATCCAAAAGATTTTCAGCCAAACGTTTTGCATCTTCCAAGCTTTTAGGATTATTACTGGACAAGAATAAATGCAGTTGCTGATGCACATCTGCAAACACAATGGAACATATATTACAATATATTTTTTTGAGAGAACAGTAAAAATTAATAGGCAAGCAAAAATTTCACAACACATGAAGCAAAATAGTACCTTCGCCTTGGGGGCCTTCAAAGCTACCTGAACCACGCCCTCTTAGTAAGACAGTTGCTTCTGTTTCATTCATAATGTGATTTATATACTGGTCCTGCATATACAAAAACAGAACCACCAGCAACACAAAAACAATCTCTCCCAATCATATGGAGATGTCAGAAAAAGCTTAAAACATTAGAATCTCTTGTCTTCATCATGTGAAAACAAAATTCAAACTAAACAAATGAAACAGCCAGGATGCAACCAGAAAATTAGTAGATGAACCAAAACTTCAAAAGATTTAAATGGAATAAAGCATCCAATAATACATACATAGCATCAAGTAGTCAATATTACCATCAAGTTATAAAATCTAAAAGTAAAAACAATCGTTTAACAATAAAAAACGTAAATCAAAATCACTCCGCTAAATCTCTTAAAAAGATTTGTCACAAGCAAAAGATGGAATTGAACGAAGGAACAGAAAAAACTCACATTTGGTCCACGAATACGAGCAGCAATGTTCAACGATGGGTCAGCATCAAAGCCCAAAAACACACATGTGCTCAATTCCTGAGTGTCCAAATTCAATCAAGATTTAAACTATATGCCATAAGCCCAAAACCTACAAACCCAATACTATGTTGCATATATACCTTCACCACATTGCTTGTACTCTGCAAAGTGGAAAAACCATTCTGACCCTGTTTCAGTATTTCTTCAACCATGGCAGCAGCATGATCAACTGCTAAAATCCGTTCTGCTGTCTCCTTTAACTGAAGAATAATCCATAATTTAAAATAACATAAAATTAAATCCATCCCAAAAATAAGGATGAAATTTAATGCCTATAATTTTATTCTTGCACAAGGACAAGGATGTAAAGAGTGCCTTAACACATTTTTTAAGCTTTTGAAGGCAAAAAATTCAAAGCTATCTAAGGCAATTCATTTAAGTATGGATCTCAATACACATGGTTAAAAGCAACTTCTTGGTAAAAGAGCACCTATTTATGCCTCAAATTCCTCCACCTATTTATGCCTCTCCCTCCTCCCCAATTTAATTATTTATGATGGTCAATTGAGAATGTTGCAATCGTATTATATTGTGTCCAAGGTTGTATGATAAGTTATTCTCCAGAAATAACCAAAAGCACATATAATGAGAATCCACACAGTCAGATTTAAAACTCCAACCAAACATGTCAAGATAAATACTACAAAAGAACCAATCTGTCATACGTACATGAGCCCCTGCAGATATATGAAGATATAAAGGCTTCTCACCATTGGGCAGTGCATTTGGTGGACGATATTTACCCCTGCAAGGGCAACCCACATGTGCATAAAAAAAACTAAGAGAGAGAAGATCTATTCAAAAATTTCATCATATATTCGCATGATGGCCCACAAACCTAGTTATCACCACAGCACCAGTGCACTTTTGAATCTGCAAGGCCAGTGAATTAATGTACCAATCTCTTCAAGAAACAAAATGAGTAGTCCTCAATTCTAATGACTATAGATCAATTATCCTTCACTAAAACAAGCCAAAGAAAATAACTCACTTCTTCTTGTGTTTGGCGTTTAGTAAGTTTGTACCGAACAGAAGACTCCGCATCATTTATAACAATTTCTCGTGCAATTATTAACTCATCTTGAATCTTAGGCTAAAATGAAAACAGCAAAAAAATAAGAAATTATTTTATAAGAGTTACAATGTAAAATAAGATTCAACCAAACAAAAATCAGAATCTACAGATACAATGACCAACAATGCAGATATAGGACAAGAAACTGAGTTTGCAAATTTGTATAAAAAATTATGAAATAAGAAACCCAATAAATTGGAAAAAGAACACATTTGTATACAAATAGATAACCAAAGCAACAGCATCCAACAAAAAAGATGTCCATAGTCACTATCATTAGGTGTTTGAAGGGAAATATGCAGAGGACAAGATTTCCAACATGCCAAAAGGATGATTCCTTTTTAGCCAAAATATGCATGTTATAAAATGATATAGGGCATACAGTATACTGGTAGACCTATGTAATTTTCCTATCTATAGCCCTCCACCATCCGCTGTATAGGATAATTAACACCAACAAAACATAGAAAATAATAATTTACAGAATAAATCATATACAATTCCCTTTCCATTACTCATCTGACAAATCTGCTGCCTGCTATTTAAAAAGACGAAGAATTTTGAACTTTGAATTTTATAAAACTGATTCTGTTTCAATAACTCTCCAGACCTAACGGAGACAATTCATTCATTTGACTTTATAAGCAAAAAACTTGTGTAGCTCACAATTTTTTTTTTTCAGAAAACAGCACAAACAAATAGGCTCTAGGTGTAAACCACGTATTTGTAAAGTGTGAAGGCAAATTGGTATAGCTCAATAACATTACAAACGCAGACACATTGAGAAAATTGTAACGATTACTACTAAATAGTATTGTGTTAAAATTCATTTTTTCTAACTAGCTTTTACATTCAATGTTACTAATGTAACTTTCAAGTCAAAATTTTAAAGCTAAGTTATCACCAAATCAAGTTCCCTTGGTAACATCACCGTGACAAGCCGAATAACACAGCATTCCCCTAAACATACTCCAAAATAAGACCTATCATGGTGAGATTGCCAACATGATTAAAGAAAAAAGTCAGAATAATTAAAAAAACACATCTCGCAACATATCTTACTTGATTTAATTTAGTCATTGAAGGACACTGAAGCACCATAGGTGGAATGGTTGCAACGCTAGCAGCAGGTGGATTCGTCAAAAAGGCGGCGGGGGCAGCAGCAGAGACGGACGGAACCACACCAGGCAGCGACATACCAACGAGGGATCCCATGTTGCCTAATGCATAGTTAACCAAGGACTCCGCAGGCTGATCCCACTTCCTCTTCTTCCTATAACAAGTATTGCAAACCAAACAGATTAACAGCTTACATGCTTTATGAAAATTCATCTAAATATAAATTCTTTTCAGTAATATCATCATCACAATCATTTTAACTCAATACAAGAGAAATGATCAAAACCTTAGAGCAAAAATTAGAGCAATTATAAATATAATTAATAAAATTAAACTTTCTCAAGAAACAAAAAAAGAAAACATAAGAAACGACAGCGTAAATGAATTTAGTACCTTTGCCTTGTTTGCGAGGCTTCGGCAGACACGACCGAGTGATCGCAGGAAACCCTAGGACCGCTGTCTTCCGCCATTTTTCTTTTTCTTTTTTATGTTAAAATCGAACAAAGAAGTCAAAAACAATCGCGAGTGGACGATTTTGGGTGGTGGTGGTCGTGGTGGTGGTGATGGTGGCAGATTTGATGAGAATTACTGCCAACAGCGTTCAAGACCAATGGTTATCCGCCGCGTGAGCAGAGTCACGTGAACGGATTAAGTATTTGGTGCTGTTTGCTCGAAGCTAGAATAGCTCAGCCGGCCGTAACATATGCCTGTTAACGTTAAGCTCGCAAGTTCGAACCTTCCGTCTACCCTTTAATTTTAAATAAAGAAAAATATTTATCAATAATTTTTTTTATTTTTGTTTTTAAATATAAAAAAATTTGTATATTTAATTTTTATACGTTTCATATTTTTATTTTCTACAAAAATTTTCTAAAAATAAAAATTCTTTGTTTTACATTTTAATATTTCTCCAATTTTCAGTTATTTTAAATATTCTACATATATATTTTTTAAATAGTAAATGGCAAACAAAATGATATTATACATTCAAAAAATAAAATAAAATAATTTTTAAATAGACAATATTGTATTTTTTAATAACAAATTTCTAAAAATAAGATATACTTTTAATAAACTATTGTTTTGTTTTACTTTTTTTAAAATGCTCTTTTTCAAAATTTTAGTTATATAAAATGAAAAAATATAATTTTTTTTTTCTGAAAATAGAAAACGACATCAGTAATTGAGTATTATGCTTTCGGAAGAACAAGAGATGAGAATGGATCGAAATAATAATAATAAGAAAGAAGAAGAAAGTAAATGAAAAATATACTTTATTTGGGGTAAATTCTTTACCCCATATGATATCAAAATAATAGACTAAATTAGGGGCATTCCGAGAATTGAACTCGGGACCTCTCGCACCCTAAGCGAGAATCATACCACTAGACCAAATGCCCTGGTTGCAAATAGTAAATTATTCAAAATTTCATATGTGTTTGCAATGCTCAGCAGCTTACTCTATTCTTTACAAGTTGTTAATATAAATTATTTTATCTCTAAAATTTAATAAATAATTCAACTAATTGCATGTATTTTAATAACAACGAAGAGTTAGCTTGTTTGTCGTTTCTCTTTTTTTTTTTTTTACTTTGCTTGCGTCAATTTATTTCTTCATCTCTCCTCGTGAAAAGTGAAGTCCCTTTCAACTTCAATTTGTTTGCTTCCCGATTACGTTGATGTATACTCGACTCGATTCGGAAGCGGCTTATTTTTTTTAATATACATTTGGATATGATGTATTAGTCAAATCCAATTGTGGACCAAGAGTAACATGCATACGTATTGACATCCGATGAACAGCCAGTTGCGCAGAAACATGTTACTCTTGTCTCTTGCTCCATGGTAGGACAGTAGCAACGTTAAAGGGGTAAATAAATAGTGGGGTAAATACATAGACACCCCCGAGGTTTGGTCTAAGTAACAATCACACCCTTGTTATTAATAAAGTAACATAGACACCCCTAGAATTGGAAAACATGGGGGTCTTGACACATAAAAATAGGGG
>JANLJB010028429.1:0-10750 GCA_026212285.1 Bursera cuneata | reverse complement strand
CTTCTTTTTCTTCTTTCCTTCTTTTCTTCTTTCCCACCGAATGCTCTTTGTCTTTGTATAATTTTTTCTTCTTTTCTTTTTATAGTGGGACCCATATGTCTTTTCTTGTTTCTCCTTTGCCTAACACTATTTACTTCAATTTTTGTTTTTTAATATTCTTTTTCAAGACTCTGTGGACTTGGGAGAAGGAAAAAGAAAATAAAACAAAAAGAAATTTAGGAATTTATGAGAGAGGGTACTTTGCAAATACAAATGTTTAAGCCTTTTTAATAAATCTTGAGGTACAAAAACAACTTTTCAATCAATAAAAGAAAATTCAGCTAGATAGGGAATACAATAAACCTTGTTTCTATGAAGAATCCTACCAAAATATATAGGAATATGCAAGTGGAAAAGAGTTTTCATATTTTCTACATTGCATAATTATACTATTATATGGCCGATTTAAAGTTTTAACAATATTTCTAATAGGAAATATATTAGAAAAAAAAATTTGTTCACACATATTATAAATATATTTATGAAATTAAAAAATTTACTGGAAACTTTAACTAGAAGACAAAATTTGCGCATATAATTTCAATAGAAAATTTTTAATATAAAATGATAATAGTTATTATTGTTTACTAAAAAAAGTTAGACATCATCGTATTTTTTTTGTTTTTCTGGTAATTAATTATTTTGGCAACAAATTATTTTGCAAGAAAACTTTAGAACGAAGATAGGAGAAATATTAAAATATTAAACTTTTTAATTGAACATGGGGCTTTTAAGCAAATTAAACCCAAAAGTTTTGTAAAAAAAAAACAAAAAAGGAAGTATAAAAATTCCGTCTGTCGGTGTATTACAATCTATGTGAAGCCAAATGAGACTGGAATTGAAGGAGTTGGAGCGAGGGAACGTTTTATATTTTGGCGACAAAGACTGCACAATGCGTGGAATATCTTATAGTTTTTGCTGAAGATAGAAACTTTTATGAAAGAAAATCTTTATAGAAAGTAAGTCTCTGTTGACTAGGAAAAGGGTTAAGAAATTAGAAGTCCTCTTAGTAGACATGTTGTTTAACGATATGAAAGTTTTTTAACAGTATCAGTAACGATGATTTAAAAATAATAATAATAATAATTTATTTTGATACTTCTTTGAATTCAATGATTTTATGTGGACACCTTTGATAGTTGGATGGTATTTCTTGAATCCTTTCACCAGTAAAAGAACGTTAGCTAGTAGGTAGTGTCTATGATACGTATTCCAATTGGCAAAGAGAATATTTTCTAACAAACAACTTTATAAAGTTAATCTTAATTTGGTCGGTCACTTTAACAATGGAAAAGCTCTTGCGATTTTAAGAAGAAAATGTTTATAATTTTGATCCACACAATGTTAATTAAGGACATTCCTTTCTTAAACTCTCTTCTAAACCCTAATAAAACTTGATGAATGGTATGGTTTGGATGCTTTATCTTGATTAAATTTGAAGACCGAGTCAATTCTATTATTTTCCGGATAGACAAAGTACTTGCTTGGCAATTAAGATTTACTGTCAACAAAAGAAGGGAAAATGACCAATATCGTGCAATATTGATCACTAAACTTGCTGCCTGGCCCACTGAGAAGACATTTATCAATTAGGAAATTATTGTTTTTAAATCATATATTTGTTCTAATTATGATCGTGAGAGTAGGAATTCCATCATCTACAGAGAAACATGTTACCCCACGAATAAAACAGTTCTTAAATAGAGAATATATATGATTTTTTATTTATTTATTCGTAATACATTTTTCAATGCCTTAAACTCCCAAATGCTAAGAAGCATTCAAGTAGGTAAGACAATAATATGTATGTTATAAGATTGATAAGTAATACATTTAAGCAGAATTTTTTAGGAATGGATAGTCCGTGTAACCAATAACGGGATCAGAAATATAAAAAGTGCTTCTATTATACTTATTTAGAGGTGCATTTAGCTCAAATCGTTTTGGCAAATCCGGATTAGCCAAAAACAAGCGGCCAAACGCTACCAAATCTGTGTAATCCTCTGCGACAGAATTGTTGCCATCTTCTCTATTGTAACCTCCGGCAGCAATGAAGGTCCCCTTAAATGTCTTTCTGGTGGAGAGTAAACTATGTGGAGTTTCACACCGATCATTGACTTTAATCATCCGTGGCTCGATGACATGCATATACGTAATCCCAAATTTGTTAAGTGCATTAGCCATGTACAAGCCTAATGCTTCAGGATTCGAGTCACCAGCATCCATGTAATTTGAATAAGGCGATAGTCTTATGCCAACTTTATCAGCTCCAATTTCATTAGCCACAGCTTCAACTATTTCTAGTGGAAAGCGACACCTGTTCTCCAAGCTTCCACCGTATTTATCAGATCTATCATTTACTTGATCTTTCATGAATTGATCAATCAAGTACCCATTTGCTCCATGGATTTCAACCCCATCAAAACCTGTGAAATAATAGATTATAAGTTCAAATGTGTCAAAAGATCTGGTTTGACTTTCAGTACTCTGAGATGTACGTAATCACCTGCTTCAATGGCATTGCGTGCAGCAAGCCTGAAATCATTGACAATTTGAGGGATTTCATCAGTTTCTAATCGACGAGGAGGTGACCAATCGCTCCAGTCTTCTTCACCTCGGCCTGGTGTCACTCCCTTACTGGTGCAAGAGATTGGAGCTTGACCATTCGGCTGGTAGGCTACATTAAAATTATAGTCATATCTACACAAATTGATAAATCATATTTTATTGCGATAAAATATTTTACCGAGAAAATCATCGTCATATTTAACAAGTTGATTTCCATAGGATTTGCTGTCAATCCTTTTAAGTAGGTGTATGACATTGACAACCTTGAAATTATTGGTCTTTTTATATCTTGAGCCTTTTGTACTATATAAAGAGAAAAATGTAAAAAGTTGGTGTGTACATCCTCTTAGGGCTAATGACCCATGGAATAAACTCCAACGATTAACCTATCTGTGTTGAGAAACTTCTAAGGGCACAGGACGTAAGTCCCGTAAGAGTAGTCGAGGTACGTGTAAGCTGACATAGATACCCATATTTAAAAAAAAAAACTTATGTTCTAAATTAATCATTTCATTTGTGGATCCATAAAATGAATTCATGATGTGTCTCAAGATCAATAAAATTACTAGCTTATCAATTGCAGATGAAGTAATTATAATTTTAAGAATATGAATAATTTATTACATGCGGATATCGATCTCAATTAATTAAATTAAATATAAGAGGAAAAAATATGCAAAATAAGTACTTTTTTGAACTTTTTTATTATACCATAATTAGATACTCGGCCTACATGCCAAATTTGACAGAAGAAGATGCCACCCTTGTCATGAACTGCTTTCACGATTGGTTTCCAAGCTTCCATTTGCTCTTTTGTCCAAATTCCAGGAGTGTCTGGGTACCTTCAAATGAGAAAATCAAATGCCTATCAACATAAATGGCTTTGCTGGTAAGCTTTATGTATTAACTATTTACTTCTTTAAAAAATATTGTTAGCTATTTTATAAACTTTAACTCAGTTGCTTCTTATATAGAAAAATAATAATCATGGAACTCAGCTTCCAATATAATTAAATAGAACAAAAAGGCAATTTACCCTTGAGCAGTGTCAGAGACACCAACAGCTTCAGTAATTAGAAGTCCATCTTTTGTTGTTCGCTGAGAGTAGTATAAGATGGCATGTGGTTGGGGAATGTTGTCGTATGATCTATTTCTTGTCAATGGTGATAAGACTACTCTGCAAACATTTAAAAAAAAAAAAAGATAAATCGAACAAATGAATTATCTTTACTGAGGTAATAAAAACAATAAATAAATAAAGATCACCATTAATTTAGGCAAATGTATGTATATAAGGTGTGTGTTTTTTTTTGCCCTCTCTAATGACCACAAAAAGAAGAGTCTGCATTTATACAAACACAAACCTGTGGGAAAGATTGAATTTGCCCATTTTGTGAGGGGTGAGAAGAGGAATGGTGTTAGTGGTGGCGTTGGGTTCCATTTTTTGTTGTCCTTCTTTGCCTTCTCTCTGTGCTTATATCTCCTTGCAACACTTGAACTTCTCAATTGGATTTATATAAGGAAGCATTGACAGATTAACTACTTTTAATTTTTATAAATATATACATGACAACCCTGCCAATAATATTTCAGATACAGAGACCGATAATGACAAATTGAGGCGGCTACAACCCTGCTAATAATATTTCAGATACAGAGACAGATGTGACAAAATTGAGGCGGCTACAACCCTGCCAATAATATTTCGGATACAAAGTTGATGTGCCAAAATTGAGGGGGCTGCTAGGCACTGAGCAATTAATTAATAGATTCAAAATATTCTTAAAAATTAAACGTCCAATATAAAATGAATAGATGACCAAAATTCAAAAATCAATTAATAAATAAAAACTACGTGATAATGTGAAATCAACATGGATGAATGAATTCGTATAGGTAATTTCTATTGATAATTTATCTTGTAAAATGCTCTAAATCCCTTTGAATTAGTAGAATTTTGGCAAAGTTATTCGTTTCTCTTACATGTAATATCCATTTTTTTTTAATCTACAAATTGATATAGAGAGTTTCTATTCTACTTTACTTATTTAAGTTAGCTGTTTGTATCACCTATACAGAATTGACTATTGGATATTTAACTAATTGGCCCAGATAGATTATTTCAATATTGTTGAGTATTGATCTATATTGATTAAAGATGTAGGTCTTAGTCCTTTTAAATGCATAAGCAACTCTCATTTGTAACAATTAGTTTTTTGGAGTTGAGTTAGGCTTTGACTTATGATTTATGGGTTTTATTTATTTTCATATGGTATAAGAGCCCGGTTATTCTTGGGACCAACCCCGATAGACATTTCTATTCACTCAGTTAATTCTCCTCCTCCAAATTTTGAGTGAGAGGGGTGTTGAGCATGATATATTCTATATTGATTAAAAATGTGTCTTGGCCCTTTATATGCTCAAGCAACCCTCACTTCAAAAAAAAAAAAAAAAAATTCTTAAGTTGAGTTAGGTTTGGATTTATAATTCATAAGTTTCATTTCTTTTCATATGGTACCTTTGATTATTCTTGGGGCTGCCAGGCATTTCTATTCGCTCATTAATTTTCCCTTTTCCTTCATATTTGTGGGACAATTCCATGTTTTGCACAAGGGGGATATTGGGTATTGTCCCACGTTGATTAAAAATGTGATTCTTAGCCCCATTATACGCATAAACAACCCTTACCAATGAGAACTAGTTTTCTTGAGTTGAGTTAGGTTTGGACTTATAATATAACATTAAAAAATTATCTGAATTGACATATCTTTGATATCATCTAATTATTATTTACATTTTTAAGATTAGAAAATACTGATCACATTTTTTGGATTTGTTTAATTTTGTCGGTCCATTTAGGAGGCTTGCAGCCACAGATTCTCTCTAGATCTGTTTGAATATAATATTCACTAAATTAAATATTCAATTATTCTAATAAGAGCATCCTTCCAATATGTTTTGCTCTACTTGGCTTATTTCAGGCGTTTCTCTTTATTCGTCCCAGTACTGGATACAAAATTCCTCTACACTCTCCTGGATCTCTGGTGAAGCGATCGAAATGATACTTTCAAGTAAACGAGAAAGAAAAATGAAGATTATTAATAGTGAATAAAAAAATTCTAATTATTATAACGGCAGAAATAATCAATAGTTAAGAGTAAACGACACAAACAACGCACAAACTACAATTTCTGTAAGCATATATTTTCAGCTTTTGTTTTATGGAAATATCTTACTCTTATTAATTTAGTTTTTAAATTAAAATTATATATTAGCTCGACTTCTAATAGAGATACGATGTTGATCTTGGGGGCCAAATCATATAAGAAAGCTAATTAATTCATATAAAAATTATATTTGATATTTAAAAATAAATTGATATAAAAATAAGATAATATCATTTTATCTTAAAAGGGACTATAATTCCTAAGAATTCATAAGAAATTCTAATCGTTTGTTTAAATTTTATATAAGAGATTGAAAAAATAATGATGAGATTAAAATTAAGATACTGGCTTTTACAAATAAAATCTTAAGCATGAGAGCAAATAATTTAAAAGTGACCTAAACTTCATAAAGAAAACACTTAAAAGAAAAAGAAATAAATAAAATATTAAAAATTCAACATTCATATAATAGAAATTAAGATTAAAATTAAGTAGGAGAAAATTTCTCAAAATAATACCAAAATTTTGGCCATATATAAAAGAGTTCAAATATATTAACAATATCTGTAAAATCTTGGAGGTACCGATCATAGTGTTCGAAAAATTGTGTCTTTAACATAATTTGATAAGTAATTTTGGAGTTTAATTATGAGTAGGATCTACTTTATATTTGTAGAATGTCTTGATAGATTTGAATTTTTCTTATCGAAAATATTAAAATTGTATATTCATATATTCAAAATAATAAAGGAGTGAATAAGAAATTGTTTTTCAATATAAAACTAATTAAAATCAGTAACTTTTTTTAATCAAATGACTTGTAACTCCTCGGCTCTAATGCCTTGTAACTCCCTTGGGCTTTAACACATTGTAAATCTTGGGCTTTAATACGTTATAACTCCCTTGGACTTTAATGTATTTTAACTTTCCTGGGCTTTAATACATTGTAAGTCTTGGGCTTTGATACCTTATAACTCCCTTGGACTTTAACGCCTTGTAACTCCCCTGGGCTTTAATACATTGTAACTCTTGGGCTTTAATACCTTATAACTCCCTCGAACTTTAAGGCCCTGTAACTTTAATATTTGTCTCATAGCCACATATAAAAAAGAGTTTCCTCCTTTGTTCTAAATACACGAAGAGAAAAACAAAACTCTCTCTTCTTGTTCTTCTCTCTTAGTGTTTAGTGTATTCAATTTTAGAGTTTTGGTGATAGAGTTCTACACTATTGAGTTTGCTGGAAGTAGATTATTGAGAGACTTAATAATTGTTTGAAATTGTCGTATCTTGAGAAACAGAAGCTAAACAATCTCAAACATTCCAATGAAGAGCGGATCTGTTTAAAAAAAATCGTGTGATACACAAGTCTCGGTTTTGTTTTCTTAAACCCCTTATTTTTTTTTATATTTTCAATTAATGTTATCTTGTTTTTAATTAAATTATGTTATTAATTGATGAAATTATTAATTAAGTCGTTATAATTGCTTTAATTAATATTTAGCCATTAAATTATTTAATTAATTATTGTATTAATAATATTGAGTTATTAAATCATGTATAATTATTTATTTATTCAATGTATCTGTAATTAATTGTGATATTAATTACAACACATAGAAACTATTAATGATAACACATAAAAAACTTTCTTTAAACTCATATCTATGTTCAAGGAGCCACTTAAATGGTTGGGGCCTCCCAAAGCCAAAACATGGCTCCACCACTGTTTGAATGCTTAGGTCAAAAGTATCGGAAGAAAGATCTTTGAATGCAATATTGATTTTAGTACGAACCTGTCTGCCAATCTCTCTGCTGTCTCTGCATGGGAGTGCGCGACGTGTAAAGAAGAAAGAGAGACTGACACAAAGAGACGATATTAACAGCACCTCCCAATAAAGAGATCATATGCCGTAAAGATTATGATTTAAGGAAGAAAAGAATTTCACTTTCTATAAAGCTGACTGGTCTTTAAACATATCTCCCATAGGTCACGCATGGCCTCTGTGCGTGCATCATGCAGGAGTGGGCGCCGGTTTATATTTGTGGAGTCAACATAATTTATTGTTTAATCTAATTTTGATATTATTATTTTTTCACTAATACGTCTTAGAAAAATAAATAAGAACAAAATAACTGTATTTTAGAGTCTCTCAGATTAACCACGAACATCAAAAGCTATCAAGATGAAACAGGAACTTCTGTATATTTTTATTTTAAAAAATTCATCAAACACAATGAACGATTTTTATAGATCATATAAATTGCCAAGGTTATGCCAAGAGATCAGCTTTCACACCCTCCCCCAAATTGATCCTAGATAATGAAGAAACTTCAATTTGTCAACTAAGAACTGATGTAGGATTTTGTAAATATATCTACCGTTTGAAATTCCGTTGACACATGAGGTAGTGTGATAATGTGATTCTAATATGCATCTCGATTGTAATGACAATCTACCTCTATGTGTTTAGTGTGTTTATGAAACACATGATTCACAGTAATTCGAATTGAACTCATGTTATCAGAATGTAGAGGAGTAGGATTTGATTGAGGAAAGCCTAACTCAGACTGGAGTCGACGAAGCCAAATATTTTCAGAACAAGCAGATGACGTAGCTCTATATTTTGCCTCAATGGAAGATTTGGATGCTCTTTCTTGTTTTTTACATTTCCATGCAAAAAGAGTATCACCAAGATACACGCATAAACCTTCGGTAGATCGAAGAGAATCATAACACCCTACCCAATCAGCATCGCTATAAGTTTTAAGGATACGAGGAGATCCAACCCAATAAAACAACGCATGACTAGAGGTCCCAAGCAAATACCGAATTATCCTTTTAACTGCTGCGAGATGTCAATGACAACATTGATACATAAACTCACACAGGAGGTTCACTGCATAAGAAATATAGGGCCGAGTAATTGTCAAATAAATTAGGCTCCGAACAAGCTGCCTATAAATAATAGGATCGGAGAGTAATTCACCATCAGTTTTAGAATATTTCACATTAACTTCAAGGGGAGTATCCATAGAGCTAGAATTCTCAAGTCCAGCCAAAGCAATCAAATCTTTAGCATATTTCTATTGACTAACAAAAATAACTTCAACAGAATAATGAACTTCCAATCCTAAAAAATAGGTAAAATTAACAAGATCTTTCATGTGGAAAGAAGAATGCAAAGAATCTTGTAGTTGTTTAATACTCGATATATAATTTTCTGTAATGATGATCTCGTCAACATAAAAAAAAAAGAAGAAGAAGAATGGTAATACCGGCTGTTGAATTTTGAAGAAACATGTATGGGTCATTAGAGCTCTATTGAAACCCCAGCTTATGTAGTTTTTGTCCAAATTTTTCAAAACATGCACAGAGAGCTTGTTTAAGCCTGTAAAGAGACCTTAAAGATGATATACATGACTTCTTGAATCTGATCTCACACTTGGAGGAAGCTTCATATAGACCTCTTCTTGAAGATCTCCATGCAAATGAAAATTTATAGTTAACAGAAATGAAATTTGTGCTTGTGGTGTTATGGTACAGATTTGTTAAGAGAGACAGAGATATTTTCATGACATGAATTTTAACTGAAAAGAAATTTTTTTCCCTAAATTCGTGTAATAAATGAAAACAAGTTAATTTATCAAACTTAGGTATGTTAGACTTTCTATAAGTTTTATTTGTTAGTAAAATATTTGTATTATAATTTCTTAAAATTAAGTGAGAGAGATTTGGAGAAACAGGGTTTGTAGAGTCTATTTAGGATTTCATGTAATCCCATCCAAATAATTAATGAGAAAACTTAATTCATTCTAATTAAATAATAATTAATAACCTCTTCGTATGCTCATAACTTATAAGTCATAGCAACAAGTTGGAAGCTTAAATATTGATGTTGAGTCTTTATGAACAATTTTAAACTTTTGTTCGAGTAAATTTTTAATATTATATCGAAATCTAAATGATCAAACGGTGATCTTGCGTTAAATAATAATAAATTGATTATGTTTGATGCACATGAATCCTTATACGTGAGAGAAGGATTTTTAATTATAAGTTCCTTATTTTTAGTCAAATGTTTATTAAATAAAAGTATGCCAGAAAGCATATAGAGGGGTGGCCCCCCAGCCTGAAAGTGGCTGTGGTCAAGTGTGCATGCATGGGAAAGAAAGGCGTGTGTGTTGCGTGTGTATGTATGAAAACAACTAGTGTTATCGAACGTTTAACATATTTTAGCCGCCAAAGCTTTATGTGTAGTATAGATGCACTGATATTCCCCAACCAACATAAATGAAAATTTCTATCTAATTTTAGTGGCTAATTATTAAAGTCATCCGAATGACTGAAAATTTTGCTCGGGCATTTAATTTTAAATTGATAAGATATTTGTAAATTTTATATCTAAAATTGATATATGATTAGTAATTAGTAACTTTTGTGGTTTCTATAAAAATAAAAACAATGAGGAAAAATTATTTATTTGTTAACCTGAAAAGCGGAAAAAATTTGTTTATTGTTATTTATTACAATTATTAATTTACGTTAAAAGTTGTACTTTTATCATAAAATCATAAAATATAATAAAATAATTAATTTAACAAAATTTTGAAAATAGATCAAAGATTGAAAAAAAAAAAAAGCAAATTTTGAGAGTTTAATATATTCCCTTAACAACCAACAGCACCCACAACAAAATTCCTTCACAGCTTTACCTCTTGTGATAGGTTACCTAACATAATTCTTTTACTTAAAATATTGACATAAAATCATGACCCTCAAATCATTGCAATTTAATAACTACTTTGTAACTCCTTCATCATAACTAATGGATTGCAAACGGATGATTATGATTTATTTGTGAAGAATTGGCTCTCAATAGTTCTTTTTGCCAAAGTACCACATTGGTTATGTAAAGCTTTGTTGTAGGCTTGAGTTGCTATATAAGGAAGCTTAGGCCTTAGGATTTATTATCCCA
>JANLJB010028428.1:0-10908 GCA_026212285.1 Bursera cuneata | reverse complement strand
TTTTTTTTTTCTAAAAAGTATAATTCTTAATTTATATTTTATAATCAAGTAATTTTAAGGTATTATTTTTCATATATTACTGATTATAATGAGCGATTTAAACCATGTTTTAATTTAAACTACAAGTTTATTTGTTTTTACACCCGCCGCCGGAAACTTGATGGATATTATCGGAGTGGGATGATTGTTTCAATTTTATAGAAATCAGTGTCAGCTTCATATACACCTAATGCCATGCCACGGAATATCAAAAACATCGACGAAACTATTTTCTCCCCTTATTTTAATTAAACTTTCTTTGTGATGATGAATTGCAAGCTCGAAGGCCTCTCGTACGTTCAAGGTCTCTAATTTCACAGGGAAGAATATATCATACAAGAGCAACGTCTGAGACTCCGATTGACCAAAAAAAAAAAATTATTTGGTGTGAGAAGTGCTTCACGAAAATGTCCAACAATTGATTGCTTGGTCCATTGTCTTTCATGCATCACCCATATGTCACATTGATTCTTATTCAAATCAAAATATATCAGAGAGACGAAACCATTGTGCAAGCAGAGAGCATGGGATATACTAATATTTTATATTTGTAACTCTTCAAACACCTCATCACCTATATGAAACGAAAGGAAAATCCATCTTGACAACATAAGATCGCCTGGAATATATAGAGATTATGATACAATCAAAAGGTTGTAACGAGCCGTGAGATTATCACTTCTATCTACGAAGGCTGTTTAGAAGATTTGGGTTCAAAGAAACTTGGATTTTCCATCATTAAATCATGGATTATTACCCAAGTTTAGTTAATCTGATATTATTGGTACAGTAAAAGAAAGAGAATGGAGATAATAATAATGTGAGTTGTGAGAAATTAAATGAATTGAATGGGCCAGCCACAAATTCTGGCGTTCATTTCTCAACCAAGTGTTGATATGATTCAGATTTGAGAGCAAAACGTGGTTGAACCCCTTCACTCCAGCATGTGACTCGGAACTGAAAGGAGTTGCAAATCTGAGGACACCACGTGTCATACACCGCCCAGCTTTGGACACACACGTGTGCTGCAATCACAACCTTCCTTCCACTCTCAAAACCCATCCTTTAACTTTGTGTCTTGGTTTTCATTTCATTGTAAGAGAAGATGTTGCTGGAAATGAAAACCCAATCTTGTTTACCTCTCTTGACGAGAATGAATAAACTCTCGGTAAGCTTTGAATATCAATTTTAATATTAATTTTATAGTCTAATTTCTTCCACATTCGCATGTGCAACAGATTATGATCTTTGACTTTAATGTGTCAAGTTTTCAGGTAGAATTGAATTGAAAGCAAAAGCAACTACTAGACTTTATGGTAATCTGATTTATTCAGATTTTATCGGTACAACCATTTCACATTTTTTTTAAATAAAGAGGTATTCTACCTTCTGTGCACGGGTTTGGATTTCCAGTGATCTTTTGACCAGTTTTTTTTTTCCCCCTATTCTGTTTGTTTCTCGGTTTCTTCTTTGTTTTGTTGTTGATTTTTTTGCTTTCTTGATCAAAACCGAGGTCCCCTTTTCTTTAGAAAAATGGAGCTTAATTTTGGGCCGAAGAGTGTACGAAGTGCACGCCTTTTAGTGCCTGGTCCATTCTCTTCTTCTCAAAAAAGTAAACGTGTCTCTTTTTTTTCTTCTTCGCTCTTTACAACTCACAGTGGAACCAACCCATCTCTAATCTATCGAAATCGACCGAAGATTTGGTGTTTTGGATTGTGTAATTCTAGAGGTAACAGTCTAAGGCGATCTTGCAGTGTTGATTTTAATGACTGCTCCGAGGATGAGTTACTAAAACATATTCAAGGGTTGGCAGAAAACTTTGATGTCATCGATTGTGTTGATGATGATGAAAGTGATAAGGAAACTACCTATGCTGTAACCGAGGTTTCTTGTGACTCAAGTTATATGCAGCCTGAAAATGATCCAAACAAGAGGCAATTCATGCCTTCAAAATTTGAATTACTTGAGCATAATTTGCTCGGAATTCAACCAGAACTGGGAGACTGGCCGGAGAGGGAGGAGGTAGTTAGAGTGAATATGGAACAGAAAGCGAAATGTGTTGGTATTCCTTTGTCATTGAGGATGATAAAGGGAAAACAAAAATGGCAAGAGGGTTTGGGGGATGCAGGGGATTTTGCATACTGTTCTGTGAAGAAGGCATTTTCTTCATTAGTATTCATTATTAGAGAGCTTCAGAGCTATGCTTTGCTTATAAGGGAGAACCTTTATTGTGAAGACTTAAAGGAGATTATAAGTAAGGTGCAAAGAGAAATGAGCTCATCATTTGTTTGGCTCTTTCAACAAGTTTTCTCGCGAACACCCACTTTGATGGTCTATGTTATGATTCTTTTGGCTAATTTTACCGTACAGTCAATGATCGATCAAGCTGTTGTTGGAGCTACCCCACCTCCGACATGTTCTTATGAAACCATCGCAGAGACAGTGTCATTGATTGAGGAGAAGTATCAAATACCATCAGAGATTGATGCTTCAACAACTGAGAAGTTGTCAGTATCTAATTCTGATGTTGGCAAAAGTGGTGGTGGCAAAAGAGTAGACCCAGTTGCCGGTGGGTCTGAGGATTGGTACAGACATCAGAGCAGATCATCAATTATAAGTGAACACCATAGTGTTCTTCCTAATGAGCAATCCAAGGTAAGTTATGAGATGACAAGAGAAGAGGCAGATTTGTGGAACTCTATGTTAGAGGAAGCTTTAAGAATGCAAGAGGAATCAAGAGATAGGATTATTGATTGTGAGATCAAGCAGCTTTTCGTGACACCAATAACCGTAGAGGCTGAACCAGATGATTATGTGGATTATTTCAGAACAGATCTCCTGTACCAGATGGGTATAGCTAAGGAGCCAAATAATTCGCTTCTGCTATCAAATTATGCTCAGTTACTTCATCTGGTTGCACGAGACTATGACAAGTAATTCCTAGTTCTGCAATCTTATTTTGTGTTTAACTTTAAGCCCTTCAGTAAAGTTTGTGATAATGATTAAGCTATTATGTCATATGGATGTGAGCCCTTAATGCTGAGATTGTTTAAAGGAGTGATTAACTTTTATAGTATCAGAATCAATATAGGAATAGAAGGTGGGAATGCTTAACGGGATTGATTTTGTCTATTAAGTATATAAGGGTTTTGCTTAGAAATTTGAGTTTCAAGCATATAGCTCTTGTGCTCATTTCTGAGGAAAATATTCTTGGAATATAAACATATTGTTTTAAATTCGAGAGGTCGTGTTTTTCATTTCTAAATGTTGAATTCGTAGGAAGATTCTCTACCCAGTCAAGCAATACCTGAAATATTTGTTTTTGTGGTGCTTTACAGGGCAGAGGAGTGTTACAAACGAGCTGTACAGGTAGAACCATCGGATGCTGAGGCAATATGTAAATATGCTGACTTCTTGTGGCGAGTAAGGAAGGACCTCTGGGGTGCAGAGGAGAGATACCTGCAAGCAATGGCAGCCGAGCCGAGTAACCCATCTTATGCTTCCAAATATGCTACTTTCCTCTGGAGTACCGGTGGTGAAGATACCTGTTTTCCTCTCAACAATGCTCATGACAACTGTAGTAAGGATTTATAATCTAATAGAAACCATGTCAAAGTCACCAGGAAATTCTTTTCTGATCGTTTTGTTTTCTTCACTGGCCTATTGAGCCATGTAAAAACATTTAATGATATGTTATATTGATTATATATGTATACCAATAATAACCCCGTGGAAGGTAGTCATCCAGAAGGAAATAAAATTCTTATTTACTAATACTGTCTTTGTCGGAACTAGCATAAGAAGGTTAATTAGAAATTTTAACATTTAATCCTTCTAAGTTTGAGACAAAAAGTGAGATTCATGGTTAGTAGTGAACAATAAATAAGAGGTTTACCCTGGTTGAACTCCCGAATAACCTAATTTTGATAGGAAAAATGGAGAAAGAAAGAAGTTATGAGCATTGATGGCATAGACCCAAAAGTTTGAAAATTTCCAGTGATTCGTTCTTACATATTATATTTTCTTTCCTGCTAGAGATGAAGGTCAACGATCACGGGGGCACGTTAACATGGCAAATGGCAACTGCCTCTTGACTACAAGGTAATAATGATACAAGAGATGTCCTATTGTCCCCTATCCCCAAAATACAAAAATTATGTCAGATTAAAAAAAAAAAAAATCCAATTTACAACACGAAAGAAAAAATGAAATGACTCAACTGATTTAAGTGGCAATTTTAATATTTCAAAAAGTGGAAGCTATAGCATCACCAAAACCAGACATGGCGACTATCAACAGCCTTGAGAGAAGTAGATACCAATGGCATTCGCCCAAACTCGGCAGCAAATCTGTTAACACATTGGCTTCTTCTTTCACTGTGACCTCCCAGGCTACTAATGCCAGTTGAACCAATCTCATATATTTTTCCTACAGTGACCAAATCATTATTTGAATCAGACATTATCTATTAAACAACAATAATAATAAATTAAAAAATAAAAATGCCAATGACTTATGTACAGGAAATAAAAATTTCTCATATACAACTAAAACAAATTAAGAAAATACAAAGAACAAAGCAAAAACAGAATGCTTTTCTAGTACTAGGATCTGGATTTCATTCTCTGGTTGCAATCATCTATCTTAATCAGTAAGGAATAGAAATGCTAACAACATCCGGCTCAACTGCTGTCACCTATTAGTATTCATATCTAATTTCTCTTCTACACGAGAAAGTTTATCAAAAAACCACATGGATACATAGGGTAGTGGGCATGGATAGAAGTAAAAATAGATTAAAATACTATAATTGAACACTTATCAATCAGCTTAAACTTTTACATCAAATGGTTTTTTTCACTTGGTATCAAATCCAAAATAACCAGGCAGCCTAATGTTTGAATTCACCCATAGTTCTCATTAAAACATTTGATTCATGTGCAAATAAAATGTTAAGAGACCATCACACATGAGAGGGTATGTTAGAGCTAAAATTAACTTAAAATGCCATAATTAAGTCATTACTTATTAGCTTAAATATTTTCTTAAAAGCCATATACCCTAAAGGCTATAGCATCTTAAAAGCTAGGAGATTTCAGTTAAATGTTCCGCAATAGAATAATAGAGACCAACACTGTTCATACAGGAAAAAAAATCCTCACTGAGGAGGTGGATAGTGCCTGTCCTCTTTTCTTCAAGCAATCCAGTTCATTGCCACATTAACTGATCCATTCCCCTGGTGATGGAAAGTTAAAAATCTCTTGGAGCAAAGGAGTATACCCTCATCAGCCCTGGTCAGGCTAGCAGCTAGATCTAGCGCCAATTGACAGTTAATAAATAAACTTAAATCCCATATTCGAAGGAAAAAAAGTTATAATATTTTTTAAAAACATTAATAAATTAAGAAAAGGTTATAATATCTTTTAAAACAGGTAATAAAAAAAACAAATATAAGTGCAAGAAAGATGTAAATTCATATTTTATGATAATAATGATATATCTTGCTTTTTATTATATTTATTTTATACATTTTTACAGGAGAATAATTTGAGAAATTGATATTGATTCCAATTTCGGACCTTTATAATTCAAACAACTTCCGAAGGAATCAGATTTTGGTTTCGTACTGAACCAAACACGAAAAATGAATAACCATTCCGATTCCAATTCTGCTCTACGTCGATTCCGATTTTGGAGCTCAAACCAAACAAACCCTTAAATCCCATGTTTACTTCTCTAGCATTTTTAGGTGACTCTTTTTATTGGAAGAAACAAGAGTAAAAAAAAGTGTGGATCAATGTACTGTACTCTAGTATTTCCATAAATTAAGCATTAATTCACCTATTCCTGAAAGATGAATATTAAGAAAACATAAAATTAAAAAATCATCAACAACAGATAGCAACTATAATGAAAGAGGTGTAAGAGCTAGAAATAGAGCCAACCGTGAATTCATCCTTTTCATTTATATAGAAATTCTACAGAAGGGAGGGAAGATAAAAAAACTCACAAAAAAAGCCACTAAAAGAGATAGACATATATGATTATTATTATTATTTATTTTGCTGCATAAGCCTCAGTGAATTACGATAACTTTGGCAGTTTCATCTAATTCATGTTCAAATTAATATTACAGAACCCTTAATTTGTGCACATAGCATGACATAAACCACCTTTATAATTGTGAGAAGGAAGCAAGGATAGAATAATAGACATCTGAAAATGTATTGGAATAAGATCAATGTATCCTTTACCTTCCACCCAGATTGGAGGAGAACCAGTCACATTGGCGACTAGAAATGACATTGCAATATCTTCACAGTTCCTGGAAAATAAACCCAAGCTTTAGGGAGGCAACTAAACTTGTTGACACAAACTCAAAAGATGATATTTAAAAAATAAATAAAAATAAAAGCAAGTAGATAATCAAGTGGAAGAAGAACCTGTTTTTGGTTATGTAGTCTTTAATTGACGCTGGCATCTCATTTGTATACAAGCGCAGATATTTTTTATGGAAAAAGGAAGCCTTTGAGAGTACCATACTGTATGTTCCTGTCCACCAAACAGACCACCATCCACCATATACATAACTTTTGGTATCGCCTTTCTGCATAAAGATGAACAAATTCAAAAGCAACAGATTCAGATTACATGGTTTTCCAAATCCTGAAATCAAATCAGCAGATATAAAAGATACAGACATAATAGGAAAACACATCCACACATTCAGTTCCCAAACTGTATCTCAAGTGTGAAATTTACTGGACAAGGTCAATAAATCACTTAAAACCTCACTCAACTTTTCTTGTGTATGCTAATTTGTCCCTCTTATGTTTAAGCATACACATCAAAAGCACCATAAATTGGTGTCCGGGATAGAAACATGCGCAAGTGCATGTGCATTACTTTTGTACGTGGTAACATTTACTTGGAAAACCAACTAATAAAGCTTAAAGGAATTAATACTTAAATTGCAGCAAAGAAGGAGATACAATTAAGCAAGGTAAAGACATACTGGTTGAAGCCAATGCGTACGAGGAACAAACCCCACCATTGTATCCGGTGCACTTCGCCAAACATCAAAAGCAAACTTCACCGAAGAGCAAGGAAATATAACATCATCATCAATTGAAAAAACAGCATCTGCCTCCAAACCCTTAATCTCTTTGAATCTATTGTTCAAACTATCTTCCTCGTTAATATCAAATTTCAGTTCAACTCGTCGCCCATCCCTAGAGTTCTTCTCTACAATATTGTTTAAAATCTTTTTAAGAGAATCCGAAGGAGGATCAGGTTCACTCCACACTACGTGTATAGAATCGAGCTCTGGACACGTGGCGTAGTGAGAAATTGATTTCTTCAAGAGATCGTATCTCTTCCATGTGTTCATTACAATTGCATATCCTTTGCTGTTCAAGAAACCATAATTATCGGTTAATTACACTTGATTGATTAATGATTATCTCAAGAAAATACTGATCAGTTCATTAACCATCTAAAAACTACTCTAAAAATCTAAATTACTATCAAACTATACTGCATTAATTTGTCAACTAAATCTGAGCTAGATCAAATCAAGTAATCTAACTATACTAACCGTGGAACAGTCAGGTCCACTGCGTCGGTGCTGTAACCCGTCCATCCGATAAAAGAACAGCCGCCGCAGAAGAGTAGAATCACTGTAAACGCGATGCAAAAGCATAGTAGGAGCCTGATCTTCACAGAACCAACTGCTGTGATCGCCAGTTGCCTGAATCTCTGTACCGTTCGACGGTTATTATTAAACAATAAGTTCCCTCTCATCACCATCCACTCTTAACTAAGCGACTGCCAAGCCGAGCCGAGCCTAGCCGAGCCGAGATCCGCCAGTGGTCACGGCATAAATACCGTTAACTCTTTTGTTAGCGTCGGGGAGAGGGAGGGAGATGTTACGGTGTGTTCGAGGCGTAGCGAATGGAGAAAAGAAAGAGCAGGCACGCCCATAAGTTATGGATTTATATGACACGTGTCGTGACCCTATTGGGAAGGACAATGGTCTCTCTCGTTCCCTTCGAGCTTTTGTCTGTACTTGGCTTTGTGTCAGATCAGCACTTGCGCGGATTGGGAAACGGAGATTTGTCTAAACTGCGAAACGAGGACACCAAAGAGCTCGTTTCAAATGAAACGCAATTAGCGAAATGAAGGGCGGTGATATGATCTTTGTGGTCGTCAAAATAGACCTAAGTAATGATTTTAGTTTTTGCTTGTCTAAAACTCTAAATCTGCCTTTAATTTCTTTTCAAAATGGAGGAGACTGTTGCGGGTTGGATTTGAAATGGAAAGTAGTAGTTCAACTTCAATAGCTTCTGTGTGGGTGTAAATCCATTATCCAATTCCATTGGGCGTGTTGAATGTTGTATTAATTTAGTATAAATTTGAAAAATCGACCTTTACGAAAGATGATCAATGAAATTACAAAATTGTAACTTTAAGGTAGTAACAATTAACCATATTTGAATTTTAAAAGGTAGTCTAACCGGTAAAAGCTTTTGATTTAAGAGGTTTATTCCCTTCAAATTTAAGGTTTGAACGTACCTCTTCGGTGCCTTCCGTTGATTCTGAGTAAAAATCAAATTAACAAATTACTCTGTACACACACAAAAAAAAAAAAGAAAAAAAATTACGTTTGATGCATTTAATTAATTACCCTGCATTAAAAAAAAAAGTAATTATATTTGATAAATTTAAAGAATTACCTTATATGGAAAAAAAACCATATTTGATGAATTTAAAACATTAATTAATAATGTATTGCTAAATATCATTACTTGTTACTAAGACATCGTATTATTTTTGTTCAAGTTAAGAGAGAAATGTATGGATCTGTCAGTACTAGGTTATGGGCTTGCTTGGCGAATTAGCAAAAATAGTCAAATGGGCGGTTTGAAATGAAATATAGACTGGGCTTGCTTTCCCCAAAGCGAACCTAAACATAACTTGCACGTCCTTCAAACCTGAATTGAATTTCGCCGACAACCTCAAGTCGCAATTCACATGTCATAAATGTTACAGGTACAGTGAAACGGGGATATGCAAGTGTACTCCCGTAAGAAATCTTCACCTTTCCATTATATTTTTGTACTAAAAAATTAATTTTTTTAATTAAATATAAATATCCAAACTAACTTATACATATTTTTAACTAATTTTACCTAACCTGTACCTTTTGTTTTTTAAAATTTTTTTAACACTGATTAATTATTATATTAGATGGTATTAGTCTGAAGTGGATATATACAAAAATGATTTAAACTTAAAAATTAATAACAAATAGCTTTAAAAATAATATCAATTTACATCGAAGTTGTACAAAATAACTAGGTAAAAATTACAAAATTGACTAAATTAATTAAGCATGGACAATTGTAACTCATTTTTACTTTGTACTACATCATGACATTCAGAAGAATTATACATCTGGGAGTGGTCGGCGAAAGTGGCCAGAACTCCGGTCACATTTTCCGATTTGTGTGTATGCATTGACACCGAATCATCCAACGATGAAACTTGCTTGGCCGGCCTTATATAATTTTCTTCACACAAGTCTCTGTCTCACTCGTCCACGATTCATATATATAAAAAAATACAATTAATCTTTCACATTTTAACCTCTTCTCTTGATTTAATATTCTTTAAAAAAAAACGGCTATTTATATATAAATTTAACGATTAATTAAAAAAAAATGACGCTGGCAGAGCAGCAAAAAGCAGTGGCCTTAAATCAAGAGGCGGTTGTATAGCCACGATCATTCTATATATTTTAACAATATTCTCACATCATCACTCGAAGTTTGTGAATCATATTATATTGCGTTTTAGTTAGGAATGGTTTGTCGTTTTGACAGATGTTATACACCTAAAATAAATATTCCTAATAATACTTCGATTCAATACAACCTTATGTCAACGAAAGTGAATAGTCGACTATCTGAATTAAAATACGACTACCGTGAACCCGAATTTTAAGGTTTTAGATTGATTAATTGCATTCTTATCCATGTCATTTTCACTTGCACATTATACATCCTTAATTTCTTACCTTGTTTGCATTAATATAAACAGCCACATTATGCAATCTTCTTCATCGAGCTTTGAATTTCTCGAAAGCCAAGGTGCATGTATGTATGCGCCATCGGCTGGAAACAAATTTTCAATACGATAGGACAGGCTGCGTTTAAGCTAATTTATTAAATGATTTGCGAGAAAAGGAGAGATGGAGCTAAAGCACAAAACTAATATTCCAAGAATTAGCTGCAGACATCATGCACATTATTTAATGTTATCCATGACAAGTCACTACAACCAGAACAAGCAACAAAGCATGTTAGTTGGACGTGATTACTTTGCTTTACTATAATCAATTTCTATGAATCCCCCATTAATTATCATCCGATTAAAAAATAATCATGCCAGCAGGAAATTTCTGTAAAGAATTTATACTTTTTTAGAGATAATCATTGGCTCGTGTAAGAACAACTCCAACCAAAAATGATAAGATTGTTTCTTAAACAATTGCATAAAATAAGAAAAGCACAAAAAAAATTATGAGCTATTTTTGGCCAAGATTAAATTATATGTTAATTGCGATAATGATTAAGTTGAAGGGTTAGTTTGTTCCTTTCAGTTCCCGAAGAGTGCTATAGGATAGCTGTCGAGCTAGCAAGCTGGGGATGGGCAGGATGTGCAAGCGCCGATAGCAAATTATAATGGGGTATTTACTCTCAACCCCCCATTGAATTTTTTAGTTAAATCAAACATCCCACTGAATTTTAAACCAATATTAATCACCCCATTAAATTTTAAACTAACACTTACCCCCTTAACACTGTA
>JANLJB010028427.1:0-10908 GCA_026212285.1 Bursera cuneata | reverse complement strand
TATATATATATATATATATATATATATATATAGTTATTCTTTTTGTTTTTTGTCCATCTATATAAGCTATGAAGATAAGATTATTCTGTAATTACTTTTCTTTTCAGCAACTATAAGTTGATTATAAAAGAATAGTAAAAACTTAGAGAATATTGGTTCTTTTCGACAAAAAGAGTATCCAAGAAGAAATATCAATATTTAATCGAACATAGTCCAATCCTCTAGCTAAGTGTCCTTAGAAATAAAGCTAAATTATTATTCTTATTCCCGCAATTACTCCACTACCACTAAATTAAGAATAAAGAATATTTAAGCATATAACTAATCAACAAAGCAGCGGAGATCGAAGTTCCTTCTGCCACAGAACTTGCAAGAGCTGGGGTCTCTTTTTCAGCCCTCTCAAAAAAAGATAACTTCCAGGACACAATTAGTTTTGATGGCAAGAGAGTTGGAGACGAAGCATCAAATCCTTCAGTACGTTACGCCTTATGGCAAGAGTTTTTTTTTTTTTTTTCCAATGAAGTTACAAATGAGAGTATATCGATCCTAGGTCGGTGTAATTCTAGTTCAAACTTCCTTAGAGAAATGCCTGAGGAAGAGCTACAATACTTTCCTTCTCGACCCGAAACAATAAATTGAAATTATCTGTTGCCGTGGCCTAATCAAACCCTTTGATGTTGTGCACTAGAAATATTCTATTATCTGTAAATGTCCCTCGAATTTGATCAGTCATGTTACTCACGTATGATAACTCTTCAAAAAGCCACTAGACGTGCCTATAATCCCGAAAGATTCTATAAAGACCATAAGTTCTTTTAACCAACAACACTAATGGGCTTGGTGCTTTTTCTATTAGAAATTTCTGTTCTAGGATTCTGTTGTTACATATTAATTAATTGTAGATTCTACCTTATTATAATCCTTTACTATCCCTAAATGTGTTGCAAGAGATCATATAATATTATATATATCGTTGTTTCGAGCTAAGAATAAGAACTTTCTTCTCTTGACGACAAGAATAAAGATTAATCAAGAACAAAGAATATTATCAAATCGAAGATCTTTTAAGTCTTTGACTTGCATTCGCATAGGACAACACAAAAATGTTATCTTCACTATAAATATATATATATATATATATATGTAACACAGCAATCTGTTAAAAGTAAGGATTACCTAAGAAATATTCAATCAAACGTAGTGATATATATTTTCCATCTTTTATTAGTTACTATCGGAATAAAAATTAGATTATTAATATTATTCCCTCAACTCTTCCACCACCACTAAATGTAGAATAAAGATTATTTAAGAATAATTATTACTTTCAAACAGAACATATTAAGATTATCATCAATGGCTAACATCTCGAGTACTATAAGATAAAGCTAACATCTTTCCCAACTCTACCCTAGAGCAACACATGAATGGCTCTTCCTGAGCGCAGCCTATCCTCATTCCTAATTCATGGATGAGCCTCATCGATGGCTCTCCATTGTCCGTAGAAGTATTGAGCAAGAGAGATCTAAGAGTAACACTAAAGTTTCAATTTTCATTATCCCCAAAACCCTAATGAGTACTGCTCCGACTTGTTACACTCCACAACATGTTGCACTTGGTCCCAATCATTCTTGGCGTCCAGAGCTCCATGATATGGAGAGGTACAAGATTGCTGCAGCTAGAAACGTTCATAGTCAGCCATGCTCCCAAAACTTTAATTTCGAAGGTCTTGTTAAGCAATTCAGTGACGAGCATGAAGCGGATATCCAAACATGCTGTCAAAGGTTCATATACTTACGTTGGGATTGTGGCTCGTTTCCTAATTCAAGTTGACTTCTACAAGACATATGAAAAGTAAAAAAGAATAGGAAAATAGAGTTATACAATAAATAGGAGTCATACTCCTATTAGGAATAAATAATCTATATATTGATCTATAAACATAGGGGTTGAGAATTAATTCTAGTATGAGAGAGATATCAAAGAGGAATAGATATAAGAGATTAACATCCTTGTAGGAATGTGGGAAAAGACATGAAAGAGATGTAGGCAAACACCAGGGATTGAACAAGGGAAACATGAATAGTTTCAGGGCTCTCCAATATTGGGTATCAGGTAGAATACCAGGTTTGGTGTTCGATCTCTTATATTCTTGTATAATTATGATCTAGTGGATTATCTCATCATCCGTGGATATAGGCCATTTATGCCAAACCATGTTAAATGTTGTGTCTCTTTATGTGATATAATTTATTTTTCATTTATTATCGATCTTGATGTTGAATATGTTTCCGCATAATTTCTTACAAGTGGTATCAGAGCTTTAGGTTGCAAACTGAGATAAGATTATTTTTTAAGATTGAGGATACATAAAAGAGATGGGCTACAACGATTATAAGTTGTAGGTGGAGTGATTTTCAAATAATAATTTTGATGGAGTTTTCATGATTGCATGGTGGTACTGTCTACTGTTCATCAGATACTGTTTATGACATAACCCATCCCGATAATTAGTATTCATAGGATCCGAGCGCTCCTATAAAAGTAATAGTCGAAACAAGTCTCACACCACACAGACTCACTAAGCCTCCATTATGCAACTTTAATATTAATTAAAAATTAAATAACATAATTCTATTGAAAATCTGATAGAGTTTCCCATATTTTTTCTAGTTTCCTTCTTGCATTTGTTTACCAAAAACACTTCTAAAATGTCATAACTCAAGTAATACTGGGATTCCTCATCCCTTCCACAAAGCAATCCATATCCGACATCAAAAGGGAACTCAAACTCTTCATAATAATATATACATTATCATCATTTGATATACATACTATACTATCAGTATATGTGTACAAAACATAGGACAAAAATATGTACAAGTGATATGAAATATGACGTTAATCACAACATGTTACATAGCCGACCTTATATATTAGAGCTCTAATCTTGTAAGGAAACCTGTAATGACCTGGGAGAAAAATTTAAAGAAAAAAGGTGACCACTAAAGCTCAATGAGTGAATATCAATTTTAAAATAAAAATTATACATCTTTAAAATATACAAACATTGAATCTGAATTTATAAACTTTACATGCTATGAAAAAAATACTATTCATACCATACATACGATATTGACATTAAATAATATAAATTGGTCATGTGTTACCATAATCTCTGTTAAATTGAAAACTACACTAAACTAGTACCGAAAGAATATACCATCATACCTAGTAGAACAACATCAGCACATAGGCATAGTAGAAAAATAATATCATAATCTGTCAATATCCGGTGAGATCCAATATCGTGCCGGCGGAGCAATAAAATCTGTCATATGCATGCACAGAGCCAGGGGAAGAGAAAAACTATCATACCGGGTGGAAAACTCATCACATCGGTAGAGCTAAGGACGATCTCATCTGGGCGAGGATACAAGTATTGGTGGTTTGAAAACCACTTTCACTACTTTTCATTCAATATACCATCAATTTTACACTTTTGAACAACATGAATCATGTTCTGAAATCATAACCAAAATATGATAATTTCTGGAAACAATTTTAAAAATTATTTATCTGAAATCCATTCAAAACGTATACTGCTATATAAAACAATGACAATTGTTCATACTCAATAAATGTCGTAATAAATAAAATGACATTTTCAGTAAATATTTACTCAATAAACTTTTATCTACTCATAACAAATTATATATAAATTTCAAGAAAATAACTCAATAATTTTAAAAGCATCCACTCACAAAATAGGATGTTCAAGTTTGTCTAACTTTTGGGTCCTCTGACTGCTTCACTACCCGATCTCTACCTATAAAATAATTTTAATATAAATATTAGACTCAAAATAACTAAATATTATAAAATAAAAATACTAAGATTCACCAATTGACCCACCAACTACAATTTGATTAGTACCCTTTTTTTTTTCTTTCCTTCTCTCTTTTCTTTTTCCTTCTTGGCTCTCTCTTCCTCTTTCCTCTATTTTCTTTTTCTTTTTCTTTCATTTTCCTTCTCTCCTTCCTTTCTTCTCCATCTCTTCTTCTTTGTTTCTTCTTCTTCTCCTTCTCTGCTTTTTCTATTCTTTTCTCTCGGTTCTATCTTCATCTTTCTTCTCTTCTTCTTCTTCCTTTTTTTTTCTCCTTTTCCTTCCTTTCCCTCTCGGCTCTCCCTCTTCTTTTTCTTTCTTTCCTTTCTTCTCGTCTTGATGGAGTTCTCGGGTTGTGTTTTCTTTTAAAATAAAAGTAACTCATAGCATTTAATTAGATAAGGTTAGGTTGAAGACTTAGAAATTTTGCTTGACTTTAACCCTCCATACGTGCAACCCTTAATAAATGCATGAGGAGAAAATTTTGGCCTTCATATATGCATGAGGAAGAAATTTTTTTCCTTAATAAATGCATGAGAAAGAAAACTTGTCATAGTCAATGTATGAGGGAAAAAAATTCATACATAGCCACGTGTGCTACAGTTCATACGAGACTGTGATTTGCGAATCAAATCTTTTTCCCTCTTCAATATAATCATCAAAGTACAATTACGGATCAAATCTTTTTCCTTTTTCTTTGTGCAATTAAATAAACTTGCAAACCAAACAATTGTTAAATATTAAATATAATAAAAATTTCAACCACCATCCACAAAATAATAACACCGAATTTTTACCTGAAAAACCCGTGAATAGAAAAAAAAACCACGAGGACGATAGTCCTATATCAAAACTCTACTATTTTTAGAATAATAAGTACACAATATTCATCTCTAATACACAAATAGAGGTATACAAAAACACCAATTCAATATCAAGATAACTATATCTTGGTACTATAAACATAACCCCATCAATAATTGATGAAAACTATACTCAAATGTGGTAAAAGTTAAGTTTGTTGTTCTAATAATGGGTATGCTAAATCTCACAAATAGGAGAGAAAATTAGAAAATCAAACAGGTAGATGTGTAGAGGAGGATGCCAGGAATCTCCATTCCAAATTTGAACTAAATTGGATTGATTTGGCCACTTGATTTTGTGGTAAAAGATTGAAACCCTAAACCCCTAAAATTTCTCTCCTCTACCTCCTGTCTCTGCCTTCTGTTTTAAAATTAATAAAACACTGTACACTGCCACTTATATCATCCTTGGTGTATATCATTTAAACACTTATTATTTTATTATTTTCACCCGTATATATGAGGATGACCCAACAATATCAAATTATATATAGTTATAATATATTTACCATCTTTGACCTATAAGTAAACTAACATTTTCCAACTCTTACCGCAGCTACTGATAAGTGTTCAAGTTATCTTTATTTCAATCACTAAAGTTTGCCCTAGAAACACATGGCTTCGTCTTCTCTCCAAAGCACTCTATCATCAGTTTCCTCTCCTGACATTGATGAGCATCAATGAGTCATTAATATCCGTAAAAGCATAGATCAAGAGGGCCATAGGAAGAGTGAGGACACTCCTGTTTCCATTTTCATCGTCCCCAAAACCCTAATGGTAGTTGAGCCAAGTTGTTACACTCCACAACATGTTGCACTCGGTCCCATCCATTGTTGGCGTCCAGAGCTACTTGACATAGAGGTATACAAGATTGCTGCTGTGAGAAGACTTCAGAAATATATTCGAAATTACAAAAATTTTGATGGTCTTGTTGACCAATTCATTGAGCTTGAATCAGTTATTCAAGCATGCTACTGACGGTTCATCAAGAACGATGGCAGAACCTTAGCCTTGATGATGACCATAGATGCAGTATTCTTGCTTGAGTTCCTTCAAATCTACAACATGTGTAATACCCCAATAATATTACAAGGGGTACAATTGCAATTTTATGTTTATGATAGGGGCAAAATTGAAAATTGGGGATTAGTGTATATGGTCTACATGCTTCATCAAAACTCATTTATCTTCTTCATATCTTCATACGGTGAAGAGAGAAAGAGAAGCCTGGAAAATTATGGAAATTCTACAATTAGAGAAATTTGGAGAAGAAAAGTAAAGGTAAACTTGTGTTCATCTTTCTCTTTGAATTTGGAAATGCTTTGGGAAGGATTTAAGGCATGATTTCAGTCCCGTTCTTCATCTGAAAATTTCAAAATTTCTATGTAAACTTAAATTCATGTATGATTGGGAGTTTATTTACGTAGGATAAGATTAATATATGATGGAAATGATTCTGAGTAAGAAATTATGTAAAAATTTGGCAGACAGTATGAATTTTTGAAAACCCTAGAATATTTTTGAATTGAGATTTTCTTCTGAAATTTTTATATGTTTAACTAGACACCCAGAGTGTTCTTTAGAAACTGATTTCATGCAAAAATTCAAAGTATTTGATTTATGGCGAATTTTTAAATTTTACTATTTAAGTTCTAAAAATTTTACAGTTTTCTGAAATATCCAAATTTGATTCAAAATATTGACTGATTTGATAATATTTTCTATCAAACCAAATTATCAATATTGTTATACACTTACGTACTTTTCAAATAAAGCTGGATTTGCTCAAATTGGATTTGTATATAATTTATAGTGATTTTTCAAAGTAGAATCAATAAATCTGGAATCTCCTGTTTTCATAACAGAGTATTAAAATATATTTCATTTTGACCTACTTAGACTTCTCTAAAAATCATGATTTTTGATATGGTAAATCCTCAAGGTGTTTTATATTAGACTGGAAAGTTTTGTGATTTTTAGATCTGAATAGATTTTTAGACCTATATTCAGAGAGTTAATTCTCAGAATCATGTTGTTTTGTTTGAAAGCTTGTTGGAAAAAATTGAAAACTTGCAAATCTAAATAGCTTGCAAGGCTTATGTGAGCTCATTTCGATCCGAGATTTTTAAGGCAGTATGGTTTGTGTGTGTAATTGAATCCTGCAAATTTTTGGAAGGTTTGAAATATGTATCTAGTCAGTAGAAATCGACATGTAGAGGTTGTGTATGCTAATTTCATAATTTAGTTAATTTTTCATATGTTACGATTCTTAAGATTTTTGATGGTCTTGACTTGAAATAATGAATTTCTCAGAAATTTTGGGGAAGTAAATGAAAGTTTGAGCTGAGATCATTATAAGTATATTGTTGGTGTTTTGGAAAAATAGAGAAAACGAAGAGAAAGGAAATATTTGTACCTGTTATTTTGTAGTTTGGTGGTATTCGAGTACTTTATGATAACTAGTTTATGGTGACTTTAATATATATATTTTGACATCATTGTTATAGGAAGAAATCAATTAGGGGAGCAGTCAAAGGATCCAGAAATTAGATGGACTTGAATACCATATTTTGTAAGTGGATACTTTTAAAATGATTGAATTATTTTCCTAAAATTTATATACAATTTGTTATGAGTAGATAAAAGTTTTTTTTAGTAAATATTTGCTGAAAATGTCATTTTATTTATTATGACATTTATTGAGTATGAACAATTATCATTGTTTTATATAATATTATACGCTTTGAATGGATTTTAGATAAATGATTTTTAAAATTGTTTCTAGAAATTATCATATTTTGGTTTTGATTTCAGAATATGATTTGTGTTGTTATGAAGTGTAAGACATAATAGTTTATTGAGTGAGAAAGTGAAAGTGGTTTTCAAACCACCAATACTTGTACTCTCCTCCAGATGAGATCGTCCCTAGCTCTGTCGATGTGATGAGTTTCCCATTCGGTATGACAGTTTTCTCCCTCCCCCAGTGGCTCTACGCATTCGTATGATAGATTTCTTGCTTTGCCCGCGCGATGTTAAATCTCGTCAGGTATTGACAGATGATATTGTTTTTTTTTTTTTCTAGCTCAGCTTGTGTGATGATGTTGTTCCATGAGGTATGACAGATATCCCTTGGGTACTTGTTTGATGTGGATCTTAGTTTGGCAAAAATTATGTTAAATCATGACTGAATTATATTTCATTATAATCATATCAGTGTATGTTATTTCATATTTGTATCATATTTATGGTACGGACAATATTTGTTTTGCCACATGTAAAATTTATAAAGTTAGATTCAAGGTTTGTATATTGTGAAAATATATATGTTTTATTTTTAAAAACTAATACCCACTCACTGAGCTTTAGTGCTCACTCTTTTTCATAAAATTTTTCCCCCAAGTTATTGCAAGTTTTCATGCAAATAAAAGATCATATATGCAACGTGGCCACGTGACACATATAGAGATTTCAGTTTTATTTTATATTATATGTAATTATTTTTCTAAGTCACATTTTGTAAGTAATTTATAGTACAATATATATATAACATGTTGATATATTGTTTTGGCTATAAAATTGTGGAGGGTTTGAGACCCCTTTTTATGTTAAAGATGAGTTGAATTTTGAAAGGGTTTAGAAATCCCAGTATTATTTGAGTTCTGGACTTTTAGAAGTATTTTGTGAATTAATAGAGGAAGCTCAAAACAAATGAGAAATTCTGCTAGTTTTTCTGTAGAATTATCTTATTTTAATTGTAACTAGTATTAAAGTCTTCCCAACATCCAAGTTGCAAGGCGTGCCCACTTGCTTGTCTGCATGTACCACATGATCCTGCCCGAAGCTGAAGAATCATTAAGCGACGACGATGAAACTGAAAGTGACATTTGTGGCAGTCTAAGTGATCAAAAAGAATAGAAAATATCGTGTAAGAATGGAAGTAAAATTATTGAACTTCTAAAGCGGATTCAAAGTCTTCTTTCTGGAGCAGCTCATCTTCCTAAACCATTGCGTTCCATATTAAAATCTATTACATTCCTGGCCAAACTTCCTTGGGATAATCTGCTCAAAAAGCAAGAAAATGAGGGTTCGAGCTCTGGAGCGCATGATGACTTCCAGAAACCACCAGAAATCACAATTCCTTCTGCCACGGAACTCTCGAGAGCTGGAGTCAGATTCTATGCCATTACAAAAGGTAAGTTCTCAAGCATGAATTTTTATTCAAAGAAAGCTATATTTAGCCTCCCCACAATCAGTTTAGATGAAAACACAGGGGTGGTCTTGAGAAATCTAGTAGCATATGAAGCATCTTTCATCAAATCAGGCCCATTGTATTTCACTCGCTACACCGAGTTGAAGAATGGGATAATCAATGGGGTGGAGGATGTGAAGATTCTGAAGGCCAGAAGGGTTATTTTGAACCATTTGAAGCTGTCAAGTTGTGGCATGGGATGAGCAGGTCTATTAGAACGACGCATGTGCTTAACTTGGATCCAGAAATTCAAAATGTTAACAGATTTTACAAGCGCTGATGGATGATCAAGGTTGATAAATACATGAGACTTTATGTGTATGAATCTTGGCAGTTTCTCACATTCCTTGCTGTGGTTCTCTTGTTGCTGTTTGAGATTTTTGAAGCCTTTTGCTCAGTCTACAACTGCAACACCATATTTCATTTCAAGTACCCCGCACAGTGACCTTCCCTGCGTTGCTGCGTTGCATAGTTTTAAGATTTTAGATGAAGTAGATTCTTTATTTGATATTAGAATCAAATAACCAAGTGGGCTTAGTGTGTTCCATCGAATTTGGGAAAATAAGAATAAAATGTATACTTTGTACTGAGTATTAATATATTAAGTTTTGCATGCTTGCCTGCCTTCTTGTTTGATAAGCTTTTGCTAATTGGATTTCAAACTACTTAAATCAATCTGATTTACATTGTAGTTGGTTGGTTTAATTATTTACATGGTGATTAAATCAAAGTATTTATTTATTTATTTTATTTAAATTAGGTCAAAATTTGAATCACGCACTCTAATCTCCTACCATGAATATGGTAATCAACTTGAAAGAAAATTTAGGTGAGTCCGAGATTTCACAATCATATGTAGAGATAATATGTCTATTCGTATTTTAGTATGTGTTTAATAATCTATTGAAAAAAATTCCGATTTTAATGCTAATTTTGTTTTCTCCCTAATTCTTGTCAGCCAACTTTGTCAAAAGATATTTACTTTTTTATTTGTCAATATTGAATTGGATGGATTTAAAAAATCAGTAAAATCACCTGCGAGCTTGCATCACAATTAAATAAGAAGTGAAAATATTTTGAATTCAATTGAATTGGAGAAAGGTCCAACCAGTTTAATTAACCGATTCATTCTGTTAAGACTAGCACAATGTGTTGGAAATTTAGACAATAAGCAGTCAGGCATAGCAGTGGTAATTTTTGGGAATCGCTCATAAAAAAACTTTTTTTTTTTTTTGTTGCAGTCAGTTGCATTTATTCATTTATTTTGTTATAAAAATGCCCCCTCCCCCCATTTAAGTCGCCATATATTTTATAGTTAATTAACAAGTAATTTTAAATTTGATAATATTATTTGAATTCGTTAAAAAAAGAAGCATAAAAAAGGAAAACAATAATATAAATGACATAAATTGACTACATTCGAGTATAAAAGTGGAGACAGTTTTCAAATCTTAAAGAAATATATATTATATATTTTCCTTAGCATGGTTCTTCATATTTTAGGATGTTACTTATATTTTAATTGAAAATACGATAATTACAACTTTGTATATTGACTTTTATGTACAAATTGATACGATATTACTTATTTACTCACATATCATCACTCTTCATTAAATAAGTTGGTTTTGTATATTTACTATTTCAATCACTTTATTACATATCAATTTGCATATAAAATTTGTATTTAAGAGCAGTATTATTTATTTAAATATTTTTTCTTTTATTTTTTATCTCCCTTCCAAATATTTATCATTATAATTAAATAAAAAAGAAGTCATTAATTGCAAACATATATAACAAAGAAGAAATCTAGTAAGTTAAGATTTTAGGTTTGATTTGTTTGAGTTTCCCAATTCACGTTATTAAAATAGAATTCTTTTTGGTAACAAGTTAAGTCAAGAAGAAGC
>JANLJB010028426.1:0-10900 GCA_026212285.1 Bursera cuneata | reverse complement strand
TCAAATTAATAGCACTTAAAGTGTAAAAAATGTTATTTAAGCTCATAATAAATGTACACTTTTAAGTGCTAATCATATAGTGAGGGCTTTGAACAATTGGAGCCATTACTTGCGTCCGAGCCAATTTGTTCTCCATTCGGATCATGAGGCGTTGAAGTTCATTAATGACCAACACAAGCTCAAGCCGAGGCATGCAAAGTGGATAGAGTTTCTTCAATCCTTCAACTTTGTATCCAACTACAAATAAGGAGCTAGCAATGTGGTAGTCGATGCTTTGTCAAGGAGGTATGTCTTGCTGTCTTTACTTGACTCTCGTGTACTTGGATTTGAATTAATGAAGTTAGACTATTAGAGAGATGAAGATATGAAGGAATGTATAGCCAAATGTGAGAAAAAGGGAGTTATAGGGAATTTGTAGTGAATGATGGTTTCCTATTTAAGGGAAATCGATTGTGTGTTCTCAAGGGTAGCCTTAGGAGCTAATTGTAAGGGAAGCACATTGTGAGGCTATTACGGGTCACTTTGGGGTCACAAAACCATGGAGATGTTAAGAGGCTATTTCTTTTGGCCTAAAATGTTGGGAGATATCCAAGCCAATATAGCTAGGTGTGATACTTGTCAAAGAGCCAAGAGTCATTTTAAACCCGGACCTCATATGCCTTTACCCGTACCTAAAAAACCATAGGAAGATTTGAGCATGGATTTTGTTGTGGCCTTACCTAGGACCCAAAGGAACAAAGATTCCATCATGGTAGTAGTGGACAGATTCTTAAAGATAGTTCACTTTATCCCTTGTCACCAAACATATGATGCACCTCAAATAGCCGATTTGTTTTTTAGTGAGATTGTGACATGGGATACCCCGTACTATGGTGTCGGATAGGAATACCAAATTCCTTAGCCATTTTTGAAGAAGCCTATGGGGAAAATTGGGAACCAAACTCATGTTTAGTACCTCTCACCACCCACAAATCGATGGTCAAACCGAACCCATTAATAGAGTGTTGGAGAATTTGTTAAGAGTGCTAGTGAGTAAACACTTGAAGGATTGGGATCTTTACCTAGCCCATGCCGAATTCTTATACAATAGGAGTTTTAGTGCCACTACGAGACATTCACCATTTGAAGTCTTTTATGGTGTAAACCCATTGGTTCCCCTTGACCTAACATCATTGCCTTTAGATTTTAAACCTAGTGTGGATGTTGAAGAAAAGGTCAAACAAATGAAGAGAATACATGAGGCCGTGAGAAAACAAATTGAAAAAACAAATGAGAGAGTGACAAGAAGAACCAACAAGCTTAGACCTAAGCACTTAAAACCGGGAGATTTGGCTTGGTTACACTTGAGGAAGGAAAAAGGTTTCTTAACAAAAGAAAAAGCAAGTTGTCACCTAGAGCCCATGGTCCTTTTGAAGTACTTGAGAAGGTCAATGACAATGCCTATAAAGTTGACTTGCCAAGTGAATATGGAGGGGTCTTCGTCACATTCAATGTAGGGGATCTTAGCCCGTACTTAGATGATGAGTCAAATTTAGGGATAAATTCTTCTCAACCCGGGGAGGATGATATATTTCTGACACCACCATCACCACCTTTAGCTCTTTGCTCCACCCATGGTCCGACCCATGCAAGCCTATCAAGCCTATCAGATCAAGCTTCATCACATTTCAGTCCAAGCAAGTATCTCCAATACATCCAAATTGGATACTTGGGTTCTAGCTCAACCATGGGATGCAATATAATCCAATTAGACTCCAATTGATTGGATTGTAATGCCTCCCAAAAGGTTGAGTTCCTAAGTTAATTTATGTCTTATTTTGTTGTATTTATCTTTAAATATTATGTGTATAAGTGAATTGTGAAGCCTTAGAGCTCATTTGTTATGTTTTTGCCTTAGTCAATTTTTGCCTAAATTCGGGTAAGTCAGTGAGCTCAGCGCTGTGGCGCTCACGCACCACCGTCACGGCACCCATTCGAAGCCTCAATATTTCATAAGTCAGAGAGCTCAGCACTGTGGCGCTCACACATCGCCACCGCAGCACCCACTCAAAGCTTCAATTTTTCACAAGTCAGAGAGCTCAGCGCTGCAGTGCCCAAATGAAACCGCCGCGGCACTCACTCATAGGAAATTTAGAATTTACCCTTTCTTTTTCTTTTGCTTTGTGTTTTAAGTGAGGGGCAATTGTGTCCTTCAAAATTTTCTTTGTAACCCTTGCCTTGTATAAGGCCTCCTCTCTTTTACTTGGGACTTAACTTTGATGAATATTTGAAATAGAAAAGTGTTAAACACTTAAGAGAAACTCTCTTAACTCCTTTATACATTTCTTACCAAATTGGTGGTGGTGCCTTGATCCAAGTTAGTGGCTTTTGCCTTTATGCTTGTGATCCCTTTTGGCTAATCTATCCTTGTAAGTTGTTTATCTTTCTTGTTTGAATCATTGTTATTGATATTGGAGTTGTGTTGTGTTGGAGAATCTTAGGTTGAATGATTGTTAATTGGTTGATGATTCCCCATTGAGTTGTTGTTGATATATGTTGTTGTGGAGATAGTTAGCATTATTTTGGTACAAATTTGAAGTTATTTGGGTGGGTAAATTAGGCAACCCGAAATTGTCCTTAGAGGTATCCATTTTCACTCCTTTTGGATGCCAAATGCATCCAATAATATAACACTACCTCAAGCACACCGTTTCATATGGTTTGTTTATTTGTGGGTAGCAACCACTCCACCTCCTTGCTTACTCAGATGTCGATGGGGCCAGCAACCATGATGATTACACTACTATTTCTACCTATGTTGTTTTCCTGGGGTCTAATCCTATGTCGTGGTATTCAAAAAAGCAGAGAACGGTAGCCCGTTCTTCCTCTGATGCTGAATATCGCTCTATTGCCTCCACTTCTGCTGATCTAACTTGGATCACCAACCTCCTTGGGGAATTTGGTGTTTATTCCATCCAAACACCTCGTCTTTTATGTGACAATCTTGGTGCTACGTACTTGTGTGCCAATTCTATTTTCACTCTCAGATGAAGCACCTTGCTCTTGATTAGCATTCTGTGCAAGAGAAGGTCTCCACTGGCTCTTTTACCGTTGCTCATGTGTCCCCTCAAGATCAACTTTCAGATGTTCTCACAAAGCCTTTGGCTAAGTCATGGTTCTCTCTTCTTCTTTCCAAGATCATGCTTCCTCCAAGATCGGTGTTTCCAATGGAAGCACGCTCTTGCAAGGGCATATTAGGAAAGAAGGTCAACTTTGATTTATTCCTCGATTTTGTTTGTTCATTACCTTTATTTCTTTATTCTTATAAACTGTACAAATGATTCTTTCCTTTTATAGTTTGTGCATTTTTGTATAAATCTTTTTTCTCCATATCAATGAAATTCATTCAACCATTTTTTATACTTAGATCTTTTACTAATAGTTACCGGTTTAGGTTTGATGCAAAGACCTTAAAGTGTTGGATTTCGAGATCTAGAGCTTACACCTTGCGGAACTAAATCTGGAAAACAATTCAATTTACAACTTAATAAGCACATTCTCATTACTAATACTTCAAAAAATTACTAAAAAATTAAAAAAAAAAATCATACATATAGAAAAAATAATAACCAATGTTACAAAATAATAGAAACGTATTATCATTACCAGATTAATATCATTCATTAACAAATTAGTACCATGCATTACATGATAACCAATTCCATAAAAAATAAAAAAACACCATCATTACTTAAAGTAGTATCGTTACACAACATCAGCAATCAACACTAAGAAATTGTAAAAATGAACACCATCACAAAGAACGAGAGCAGCTACGAACATTCATCACATTTTATTAGCAGTTTGTAGTTGCGGCCTTGAGCCCACTTTCTCAGGACGAGAACAATGATAAATTAATTTCCCTTTTTGGAATGAGTAGGAAGGACATAAGCAGAACCTCCTTGACGTTTAAGCAATTTCGCATATAGTAATATTAGTGTGCAAAGGATTAGGACAAAAAAGCTCAAGCCAAGGGAACAAGTGGTAATGGCAAGCCATAAAGAAGGCTCTAACACTGCATACACGCCTGTGACAAATGCAACCACCACTGCTCCCATTGCAAGTATGGTCAGCCATAAGGCAAGAGTTAGCAAACTTTCTTCATGTCTTTGAAACTTCTGAAATGACATAATAAAGTGAACAAAGACAGCAAAAAGTGAGAGAGTCATGGCTATCGTATCCGTTATTATGAATGTTCGAAAAGCTAAATTTCTATGTAGGATCGCAGTGCCTTGATCTGAACCTTTTTCGCTGTTATAACCACCAGGAATAGTGAAAGCAGCAGTAAAGGTTACTGTTGCTATGAGTGTAGCCACTAGCAGATGATACTCTTTTGTTTGCTTGAGTCCATCATAATATTTCTTTCTTCGTTCACCTCGACTTTTGAAATATTCATCATCTTTTCTTTCACGAATAACACCTCTTTGGTATTGTCCGTTGCCAACGTCTTCAAACAATATTTGAATCTCTTCCTGTCAGGTAGTAATCTTTATTATATGTTTAATAGATAAACAAAAAGAAAAGAACGAGAATCAAAGAATTCCAGCAAGATATTTCATTTATAGTTCTACAATTCACACTATAAATGAAATTTGAATAGAGATGTAAAAAAAAGATAGATATAGGGTATGTATATATAGAATCAATAAAATTTTAATTCGAATTAAAGAAAAAAGGTCAAGAAAGCAAAGTGAACAGCTGAAAGCAATAGTGTGTGCGTGTATGAATATATGTATATATATCTTCAAAAATTGAATACTATTTTGATATGCCAAAAATGCTAAATTGCTCCATAAATGCACCTTCTATATGCCATAAAAATTTGAGATAAAACTATTCTAGTATAAGTACTTAAGGTGACATGTAATTTATTACTCAGGATTCAGTTATATCTATAACATAATATGATACCTAATTAAAGGAGGCTATTACCTCAAGCTGATGAGCTCCGTTCTTTAACATGTGCTCCACACTAATATTTTTCAAGTTGACAGCTTGAGCATCCCCAACGTGAAAAAATGAATCTCGATAGGCAGCAGCACGGATATGAAGAGGAGTGTTCCCATCGACATCCTTCTTGTTTATAAGACTCTCAACTAATGGATTTTTTAGCAGATCAATTAAATCTTCTTTGCTTAAACTAAGCATTGCAAAGTGAAGAACATTCCAACCTTTTTCGTCCTCCATTTCACAACACTCCACACATTTAGAAATGATTTTTTCTATTATGTCTTTATGGCCTTGACTAGCTGCCATGTGTAGAGCCGTCATCTTGCGATCGTTGTCAAAAATGTATGCTGCAGATTTATCATACTCTAATAACAGAGATACCTTATCTTTGAGACCATGATATGCAGCATATTGAAGTGGTGTCCACCCATGTTTATCTTTTGCTTTTGTCAAAGACTTTTTGTTCTCGAATATTTCTTCCATTATAAATTCAAAACACTGTAAATCATCTAAAAAAAATAAAGAAAAATAAATTAATCAGTGTCGATGGAATAAATTTTCTGGACACACTCGAATAATTAAGTTCATAGATTATTATTGCATTATGGGCCCTACTTGTAAGCTAAATTTTAATCTGCTATTGATATTGAAATTGTAATTCTTCTTAAAAATATATTGATTTTGAAAGAAAAATCATTAATATGAGTATTGAGCGCAATCATTAGAATGTAAAAAATGCTTTTAAATAAGCTAGATGACGATATAAATAACATTGATGATATTGATTACCTAAATCATCATAGTCTGAATTATCGGAGTCTGATTCATCAGAGTCTGAATTGTCGGAGTCTGAATCAACGAAGTCTGTCATTTCATTCGCTGCTGATTGGACAGTTCAAGCGATCACTTAAGATTTTATACATGAAGATATAAATAATAATGACAACATTGTAATTTAAAAAAAGATATTTACCTTTGGGAATATTAGAGTTCATCACTGCTGCATGCAAGGCCGTCATTCCGTTGGGACCTTCATGTGCCGGTGATTCGCAGTTTCGTAATATTGCATGCACCATCCTGTAATATCCTTTAGCGGCGGCAAGATAAAGTGGAGTTTCGCCGGCATTATTAGCGAAATATGAAAAATTAGTGTCTGCTTCGATTAAAATGTTCACCACTTCAATTTTTCCATGTCGAACTGCCTCATGCAATGCTGTGTTTCCTTCATTATTCTTGATCCTTAGCATATGCCGCCAGTCAGCTTTGTTTCCTTCACTATTCGTCATCTTTAGCATCTGCCGATTAGCTTTGTTTCCTCCACTATTCTTCATCCTCAGCATCTCCCACTCCAAGTAAGTTCTTAGCCCACTCTCTAGGTCTTGAGGTTTCGCTTCTGCACGTTTCAGAAGAAATTCCACTATAGCATAATGCCCACATTTCGCAGCAACATGAAGTGGTGTATCACCTTTTTCGTTAACTTTTACTAGAAGTGATGGGCATAAGTCAAGTATTTTTCTCATGAAGTCTGATGGCTTTTTGGAGGATTTGATGTGCACATGCAAGATTGTATCATCTGATTGCTTCCCTAAAATTAAGTCAATGCATCATACTGTTATTTAACTTCAATGTCTGAAAATCTTTCTGGAAAAATTCCTATAAAACTGAAATTAATGAATCCAAAAAAAAAATATTTATAATGTTATATAAAAACTGCTAACCAGATTTTAAAACTTAGATGTTATGTCTCATATTGATAGATTTTTTTTTATATATTTAAAAATTTCGAGGAAGAACATAATTACATTGTTACATAAATTTGTAATGAGTGGTAAAATTGACTTTGTAACATTATAAAGAGTCTATCATGTTACTTTTTTACGAACCATTTAATTTTAGAAATTTTTTGTTATTTTTCAATAAATTAAAGGTGTTTTTTATTTTTTTCTAGATAATAAACGAATTATGATTTAAAAGTAATAGAGTCATAGTAGTTTGCAATGTTTGTCAAAAACACTAGATTTAACTATTATATTTTCAAAGACATGGCTATCAATAATATTAAAAAAAAAAAAGACTTATTTTAACAATGACACATTATAGATTTGAATACTAAACTCTTTCATGCCAACTGATTCCCTGGTAAGCTTGTCGTTCTTACTTAAATCGTAAATGAATAATTGTTGACAATATATTCCTAGTTTCAAGAGGGTTTAGGGTTATATGAATGCCAAAAACAACTTTGACACTTGTTTTCTAAGTACAATAGTTTTCTTAAAATTATAATCATTAATTTTTTGCTTAAAAATATAAATAATTTCAAAAATACATCCATGTAATTAATAAAAAAAACCGTAAGATATATTAATATTATGAACTTTTTGATGTATCTTTTGTTTCATCAAATTTTATAAACATTGATCAACAAATTTATTTTGATTATATATTTTATTTTTTTAATTATTCATATGTTTTGAACAAAACTTTGATCTTTGAAAGATTTAATATTTAATATACTTAGAAGTTAGGAAAAAGGTGTCTAAAGAATTTATAGCTCAAAGTTTCAGAAAAAAACCAAACAGGATTTATAAAAAGTTTAATATTGAATATACTTAAAAAGAAAAAAGCTTAATTACCTGCAGGAATATTAGAGTTCACAACTGCCATATCCAAAGCCGTCAGTCTGCTGGGGCTTTTTGCAACCGCATCCACCATCTCGTCATCTCCTCTTTTGGCTGCAGAATAAAGTATTTTGCGGAAGTTATCTTCAAAATCTAAAAAATCCGGTCCTGCTTCGTTGATTAATAAATTCACCACTTCAATCTCGTCATTTTCTACTGCTACATCTAATGTTGTCTTTCCATCATTATTCTTCATCTTCCAAATCTTCCAATCAGGTCTTTTATCTTGAGTTTGATCTCTTGCACCTTTAAGAAGTACTTCAAAAATAGCAGATTGACCACATTTGACGGCAAACTTCCTGTCCGGTCTTTCCACGTATTGTTGTTCTTGAGGTTGATCTCTTGCATGCTTAAGAAGAACTCCCACTATCTCATTTTCACCCCATTTGGCGGCAACATGAAGTGGGGTATCACCTTTGTCGTTAACTTGTAATAGTAGTGATGGACATATCTCAAGTACTTTTTTCACAAAACCGGTTGATGAGTCTGAGGAATTTATGTTAATATGCAAGATTGTATCCTTTGATTGCGTCCCTGAAATAATCAAGGATAGTGCATCCTATTATTAACACTTTCATAAAATTGAAATTAATAAATCAAAAGTAAGTTCTTAGTTGTATACACATTTTCAAGGCTTATCATATGTCCTTGAAGCTAGAGGTAGGTATAGGTCAAGTCGAGTTTGGCCCAATCCAACTCAGCCCGACAATCTGTTGGGTTGGCATAAATGGATATGTGGTCAAATTTGGGTAAAAATGAATCCATATGTTTGGGTTTGGTTAGGTTCGAATAGGGTTTTTGGGTTAGTCGGGTTTGATAACTTTGTTGCTCTTTGTCTGTTCAGGTCAGAGTTGGGTCGCTTTTGGTTAAATTAGTATTATATAATAAATACATATTTTTACATAATATATGTGAATTGATATCTAGCCTAGTGGCAATGCATAAAGGTTTCATGGTGGATGTAGGGTTTGAATCCTATTAATTTCAAAATAATATGAGCATTTTCAAATAGTAGTCTTCGAGTCAGGTTTTCACAATAAAATCATTCGGTTCGACAAAATTTAGATCCGAACAGATTTTTCATATCACTCAACCTGACGGGTTAGGTAAATAACTATTATATATAACCCTGGACGAAGGTCTATTGTCAACAATAATCCTAAAGTTTGTGAAAAATATAGAGATAATCCTACTGCTAAGTAATCCGTTTGACTTAACATAATTGACGTTGACACATGAAAGAAAAAAAAAGATGTAACAGACTTAAATACCCTTATCTATTATTTAAAATATCCTAATGGTTGAAATCAAAACTTTTGCATTTATCTAATTATTGATTACAGATAACCTAATGATATTAACTCATTAATCATCTCAACCATTGAATTATTGTTTGTTGTTGTTTTTATAATCTAAAAGGCACTTTAAGATGACGAGGTTTTTTTTAATCAAATTACCCTTTTGTTATTAATTTTAACAAATTTTGATTAACGGTAGTAACTGTTATATTTCTACAAACTTCAAGATTATCTTTGACAATAGAGTTTAGCTCAGAGTTATGGTAGAATTTTTCCTATTGTAAATATTTATTTAAAATTATATAATTATGTAAATGATATTTTGTAGACTTCCATTAAGAAGCCCAAGATGCCCTCTCAAATATCTCATTCTAAAGCAAATTCATAGAGACTCACCGAAAGCAATTCTATAAACCTAAGTCGGAAACATATCCTTGAAACCATACTACAACTAACCACTGAAATGAGCCTCACCGAACTGAGCAGCATGCAAAGTCATTGTCAATTAGATAAACTTTTACTTTAACAATATCCCCATCTCAAGAGAAAAGTTTAATTAATTACCTGTGATATCATGCCTCCTTAGTGCCTCACGCAAAGTTTTCTTTCCTTTGGGGCCTTCTGCAATAGCATCCAGCATATCGTAATCTCCACTCTCGGCCGCAAGATTAAGTATTTTTCCAATCTTGTTTGTAAAATCAAAAAAATCAGTGTCTGCTTCTTTGATTAATATTTTCAACACTTCAATATTTCCAAATTCCACTGCTACATCAAACGTTGTCTTTCCATAACTATTCTTTCTCCTTAGCATCTCTGTGATATCTCTTGCTTGCTTAAGAAGAACTTCCACAGTAGCAGATTTATCACATTTGGCCGCAACGTGAAGTGGAGTATCACCTTCAGCATTAGCTTTTAGTAGTAGTGATGGACATATATCAAGCACTTTTTCCACGAACTCAGTTGCTTCCGTCCAAAAGAAAGATTTGATGTGGATATGCAAGATTGTATCTTTTGATTGCGTCCCTAAAATCAAAATTGATTTATCATAATTGTTATCGACATTTTAACATTTGAAAATCATTATAAAACTTCCTAAAATTTAACTATCTTATTTAAACCATTTTTAGCACAGAAGTATTAGAAACACCATTACCTTCTAGATCTTAGTTTCACTACTTTTGAAAAAGTATTACCAATATTCATTTTAAGAAAGTATCTCTACAATTTATGGGGATTTGAACATTATTATTTATGAGTTTGATTTCTAGTTTCTACTAATTAAAAGAATGTTTATTTTTTTTTTTTTTTTTATGTTAAAAAGCTCTATTAACTTCATTTATTTGTCATTTGGTTTCCATTTAAAAAGGCCCTATGAGTTATTAAATAAGTTCTTTTAGTTTTACAAGAAGAAGTTCAAAATTAAAGCTTTTCCAATAACCTTTTTTTGAGTTTTTTTCTTTTTTTCTAAATTTAAAAGTACTCTTATATTTGTTATCCAGCCAAACAACCATCGTCCTCAAACATTAACATATATATATGAATTATTTAACAAAATAGTTGAGATATTAATAAAAATAACAATTAATCTATCTCAAGTTTTAAAAAGATTATAATATCTATAAGAATAATAATGACGTTGCTGTGACATTTAGAAAAACTAACTATTGAAGTTCATATGATATGAGTTGTTTATTATTAATATCACTGTGGAATTATATTACTGATCAGTTTATAACATTTTAATATCATGAATCATAAGATGAGATTATAATAATATATTTAAATAAAGAAAATGAATTATTTCATATGTACAGAAAGGATGATAAATAAAAAATAAATATAAAATTATGTTTGATAATATTTAATTTATGTTTTGATATGGATAAGTTTAATTAATTACCTGTAATATCGTACTTCCTTAGTGAGTCACGCAAA
>JANLJB010028424.1:0-10894 GCA_026212285.1 Bursera cuneata | reverse complement strand
GCAGTAGAGGAGCAAGCAGCAACAGCAGTTTGGTTTCTCTAAGTTTACTGTATTTATAAATTCTATGAATTTTAAAACTGGTTCTCAATTATATTATTCTCAACTGTTGTTTATTATGAAATTTGGACTGAACAATGTTTGGTTAATAATTAATGAAGCATAAAAATCATTTATTTTAATAGCAAGTTGGTGAAAATTGATTTGTGTAATTTTTTTTTTTAAAAAAAACCTTATTACAATGTTTTTAAAACGCTGTAAAATATTATTTACAGCGTTTTAAAAATGCTGTAAATATAAAAATTCAAATGGTCATTTACAACATTTATAAAATGCTGTAAAATGGCATTGGTTTACAGCGTTTTATAAACGCCGCGAAAAATGCTGTAATTGTGGAACCTTTTTTACAGCGTCGACACCCACATCGTTTACAAAAACGCTGTAAAAGCTTATTCACAGCGTTTTTTAAACGCTGTAAATAGCCAAATTTCTTGTAGTGCAAAATGACAAATTTGACGAAGCGTGAGTTTGATCCACTTTCTCTAAATGGAGAGAACAATTCAGAATGACAGATGATGTAGTACTTCATTTGGAAGCCATGAATTTGGGTGAGAGTATTAAAGAAGGCAGTACAATATCATTGCAAGATAAATAAAAACAATGATATTCCCCAGTCATCATATTCATAAAGGCTTGAAATCAGAATATCTTACCATTACTAATCTACAGATCCTCTGAAAAAATTTTAAAGAGAGATTTGATTAACAAATGACCATTATATTACCAAGAACTCAGTTTTAACTGGAGCAATTTAAGATTATAAGACTTCAAGACTATCAATGAATATAATTCAACATTATTTAGAATTGTATTTCAATTGAGATACTGCGGACAGACAGTCACTAAAGAAGAAATGTTATAAAAGACATTATCTACTTTTCATCCATCTAATATTGTCTTATTGTAGTAATATAAATAACGTCATTTTAAAAGGTATCCTGATTTAATATTATGTCTATTGCTTGCTAAATAAAATAGTGAGCTCTTGTTGAGAAACTACCAGCTTCGTCCTACTGGTTCAGTACCGTTCCTTGAAGTGAACCCTACTTTATCAAATAATAGACGTGGTCACAATCGTGGTTGTGGTTGTTTTTAGAATAATTATCAACCAAGAGGTGGTTATTACAAAAATTTTAAACCACCTCACCAGAAGTGGAATAAAAAGGAAAAAAAATATAATATAGGAAAGGATACCGGAATCATTATAATGAAAGTATATGCTACAAGTGTGGAGGTAAAGGACACTGGTCTCAAACTTGCCGCATGTCTAAAAATTTGGTGGAACTCTATCAAGCCTCTCTAAAAGAAAAGACAAAAATGTTGAGACTAATTTTGTTGATAATCCAGTTAATTCAACAAAATTGAACATATCAGATTTTTTTGCTGATGATGATGTGATTAATAAGTTAATAGTGAATGAAAGCACGCAAGCTAAATAGATAGTTGTTTATATTTTATTTTCTAATGTATTATACTTGTGTAACTTTTGCTATGTATTATAAACTTTTCTTGTATATTGTATAATGTTATCATTATATCTTATGGGTATTTTATTTTGATAAAGTATGGACATTAACAATGTGTCATCTATCTTTAGAAGAGATAATGATTTATGTTTAGTTGATAATATAACAACGTATACCACCTTGAAAGATAAGAAATATTTCTTGAATTTAACTTTTCTCAGTGTTTATAAATTTGATAGAGAGTTCTGGAAGAGCCACGATCATATTAGAAAGCGGTACTAAAATTTGTATTGATAATGCTTTATATTCAAGCAAATTTCTTTAAAGATATAAGGCTTAATAGATATCATATCGAAACAGTTTATGAAAATAAGATAGAATTCTTTTGCATCACTTCTAATATCTCAAGACAGAAATCAATATTAGAGAAACTTGAAGCTTTCTCATCTAGTTTGTATTGTACATACATACAAGATATTGCAACCTATTTAGTTATGAACCAGAAGTTCGATGATCCTAAGGTTTTTATGCTTTGACATGATCATTTTGGTCATCTAGGATCAATAATGATGCGTAAAATTATTAAAAAATTCATTAAGACACCCATTAAAGAACCAGAAGATTCTCTTATCAAATGAAATTATTTGTACTACTTGTTCACAAGTAAAATTAATTGTTAGACTATCTCCTTGTAAAATCGATTCTGAATCTCCATCATTTTTTTAGAGAATTCAAGGAGATATATGTGGACTTATTCAACCATCAAGTGGACCATTTCGTTATTTTATGATTCTTATTGATGCTTCTACACGATGGTCACATGTTTGTTTGTTATCAACTAGAAATATTACATTTGTTAAACTATTTGCTCAAATCATAAAGTTACGAACACATTTCTCAGACCAGCCTATTAAATCAATTCATTTGGATAATACTGATGAATTTACATCAAAGACTTTTGATGATTATTGTATGTCCGTTGGAATTGACATTGAACATCCTGCTCTATATGTCCATACTCAGAATGGTTTGATGGAATTATTTATAAAGCGATTGCAAATAATCACACAACTCTATTGTTGAGAAGGCAGTTTCTAACTTCTGATTGGGGCTATGCTATTTTACATATTGCATCATTAATTAGATTGAGACCTACTGCTAATCATGAGTATTCACCATTACAACTTGTACTTGGCTAACAACCTGATATGTCTTATTTAAGAACTTTTGGTTGTATCGTATAAGTTCACATTGCTCCATTGAAAAGGACAAAAATAGGACCTCAATGTTGTTTGGGAATTTATGTAAGTTTTAATTTACCTTCAATTATTTGCTATCTGGAACCTTTAACAGGTAATTTATTTATTGCATGATTTACGGATTGTCATTTTGATGAGACAGTTTTTTTATCATTAGGTAAAAAGAAAATGCCTCTAGAAGTAAGGTATATACCTCTTGAAGTAAGGAAAGAACTTTCTTGGATTAGCAATTTTTTCTCATTTGATCCTCGCACACCTCAATGGAAAATGAAGTACAAAGAATGATACATCTTCAAAATATTGCTACATAAATGCCAGATGTATTTACTAATGCAGCAAAGATAACAAGATCATATGTACATGCTGCTAATATACCAGTAAGAATTAATATTCCTATAGAACAATCCTATCATGAAATAGTAAATAATCAATCTTTTACATGCTAGAAGTATGACAGACCCCTTGGATCAAATGATACTGTCTTTCGAAAAAGGAAAATGACTAGTAAGGATCCTATAGAAAATAATGATCGAGTTAAAGAATCCACATTCTATAACTTATCTCATGAAGAAATAATTATCCCTGAAGAGACACAAATCAAGGAAAAGACACAAGTTACTGAAAAAATAGAAAATCTTGATGAGATATCAACACTTAGATAGAATACCCCTGAAGAGGAAAAGGTCTCTGTAGAGACATAAGTATTTCAAAATGAAAAAATTTCTATCTATTATACTGGAGAAATGTAGAATCGTAAAACGGTAGTCATCGATGAAATCTTCTCATATACAGTAGCCACGACAATTATGAATGACGATTTTGAACTAAATACAATGGATAAATGTAGACAAATGCATGATTGACCTAAATATAAAGAAGCAATTCAAGCAAAACTAGCTTCTTTAAAAAAACGTGAAGTTTTTGAACTTGTTGTTCAAACGTCGAAAGGTGTTAAACCCGTGGGATATAAATGGGTATTCATCAGGAAACGAAATGAAAATAATGAGATTGCTAGATATAAAGCCCAACTTATAGCTCAAGATTTTTATCAGAGACCGAGAATTAATTTTGATGAAACATATTCTCCAGTAATGGATATAATTACTTTTAGATATTTAATTAGTTTAGCAGTGTCAGAAAAAACTTTACATATATCTTATAGATGTAGTTACTGGTTACCTCTATGGTAAACTAGATACTTACATATATATGAAACTCTCAGAAGGATTTAAATTGCGTAAAGAAATAAAACCAAAAAACATGTATTCACTTAGATTACAAAGATCCTTACATGGATTAAAACAATCGAACGAATGCAGTATAAACGTCTTAGTAAATACTTGATTAAAGAGGGATATATTAATGATCCTATATGTCCTTGCATGTTTATAAAGAAGTCAGAATCTGGTTTTGCTATTATTGTAGTATATGTCGCTGATATGAACTTAGTTGGAACTCTTGAAGAAATCCAGAATGCTACTGAATATTTAAAAGGAGAGTTTGAAATGAAAGATTTGAGGTAAACAAAATATTGTCTCGGCCTACAGATCGAGTACGATTCTGATGGCATACTTGTTCATCAATCAATATATACCAACAAGATTTTGAAACGTTTTAATATGGATAAAGCTCATCCATTTAGTACCCTGATGGTTGTTAGATCCCTTAATCTGTTAGACGATTTGTGTCCCAGAGCATCACATTGTGAATATACACAATATATTCGGATTTATATAATAAAGGAAATTGTATATCTTTTTCATTTATTTGAAATTGGATTACATTATGATAAAAGTCCATATGATATGAATATGAATGATTTGATCGTGAGACAGAAATCGATTCACTAAAATATTACATCATTAAAACGTCTCTGATCGAAGTACTGTCGAGACTGGATATCAGTAGTACGGATAGACTAGTATTACACTTATACTAGTTATAGAAGTATAACAATATGATTCTCACACATCTAAGTATTGGATACTTATGCAAGTGTATAAGGGAACATTGTTAACTGTTTGGAGACAGTAACAGATTCACTGGATCTGGCCCGATACGGAATCCCATTGATATATTACCTAAGTGTCTATGGGAGGTCCACTCAGGGTAGGTGTACGTAGTCCTTAGACCTGAGACTTATGCGGCCATCTCATTTAGAGATATGTTCGCTTTGACACTTGCGTGAATAACTTTTTCTGGGTTAGAGAAACGCTCATCGTTGGGCACGTCGAGAACTATGAAGATGATTCGACTGTGATAAATCATAGGCTGGCCAGTATCCGAGAGCGTGATGAAGACTGTCCTCAATCACAACTCGTAAATGAGAATCACATGTAAATCGAAGATTCAAATTGTGCGTCTTTTTTGGGAAGAAATATTTCATCCCTAGACCACATACGTGACATTTGACACATGATTCAATTACATAGAAATACGCCTGACAAAGGTTAGTGGCTTTACGCGCACTTTCAGAGAATTGAGGGGTTTGGTGCTTTACTAGAAGCCAATCATGCCTTGTAAATCATGGGCTCAGAACTTTATGTTCAGAAATGCAGATGATCCGTGCGTGATGATTTATGGCCAACATATCCGAAAGTCTAATAGGTCGTACTTCGAAGATACACTGATGACAGATTGATACAGGAGTTACGAGAGCATTTTTCACTTAGGATAAATAGTGATTTGTGAATAGTATTTTTACTATACTATTCATAAATGGGCTTAAAAGTTACATAGGCCAATTTAGTGGGTTGGATCACTAATTGGTTTTAGGCTTTCACATGTTATATGGATTGGGTCTATTAAACAAAAACTTCAAATGTTGCATTTAAACCCAAGCCCAGACAAGCCTTTGGATTAAGGAGAGAAGAATTAAGCTAATATGAGTTAGTTGATATTTTACAAAATATCTTGGTAGATAAGCATGCATGTGATTGGTTGATTATACTTAGTCTATATTAATTTGGAATTATTGTATTTACTTGGTGAAAAATTATTCAATTAAATGCAAGAGTGCTTATGGTGTTGGACACTTGTACATTTGCTTTGTGTATGCATGATTCATGTGATAAGTGAATGAAACAACATCATCTCTTCGAACTAGCAAGCCTTTGCCGAATTGCTCTTGCTCTCTCAAGGGAGATTTTTCTTTCATTTCTTCCTTATTTCTCTAGTAAGATTATGTCAATCTTAAGGTGTTAAAAGTGCACACCATTGGAAGATTGTTCACTAACTTATTTGCTTGTATGTGTGTAGGATTTTGGTGGCAAAATTGGTCACAAAATTCAACCAATTAAGCTTTGGAGATTGTAAGTATTTCTTACTTAAATCTTGTTGTAATTTCATCTAATTGCATGATCCTTTAATGAGAATCCAACATGATCCTAATAAGGATCAATTTCGTCCTAAAGAAGATGATGAATGAATCCTTGGTCCCAAATTACTGTATCTTAATGCTATTAGTGCATTATTATATTTAGCACAATATACTAGACCTGATATAGTATTTACTATCAATTTATTAGCAAGATTTAGTTCTGTACCTACTAGAAGGTATTGGAATGAGATTAAACACATTTTTCATTATCTTCAGGGAACTTTAGACTTGTGATTATTCTATTCAAATAAGTTTTCTCATAATCCCAGATTAGTTGATTATATTGATGTTGGATATTTATCTGATCCCATAAAGCTCAATCATAAATTGTATATGTTTTTACTCATAATGGAACAACAATTTCATGATGATCCACAAAACAGACTCTAGTTGCTACATTATCTAATCATTCTAAAATTCTTACACTTCATGAAGTTATCGTAAAGCTAGCCGATAATGTATATGGTTACAATTTGTAATTCAACAAATTTAGAATTCATGCAAGTTAAATAATACTGTTGATCCTCCAACAATTATATATGAAGTTAATGCAACATGTATTGCTCAATCCGAGGAGGATATATTAAAGGAGACAGAACTAAATATATTTCACCAAAGTTCTTCTATACGTATGAACTTCAGGAAAGCCGACTAATTGATATCAAATAGATACGTTTCAATGATAATTTTGTAGATTTATTTATCAAACCATACCAATATCAACCTTTGAGAAGTTGGTTCATCACATTGGAATGCGGCGGCTTTGCAAGCAACTAAATTGATACATAATTTTCACCATGATCAGAGGGAGAACTTTCCAAGGGGAGTATTTTGGACACATATATGTGCACTAAACTCTTTTTCCCTTTTGACCAGGTTTTGTCCTACTGGGTTTTTGTGACAAGCTTTTAACGAGATAGTTGCAACTTAACACCATTGTTTTTAGCATATCACATAATTTTATTTCTTTTATAAGGTTTTTATCTCACTGGGTTTTTCCTAGTAAAGTCAAATACAATTATCTAAAAATAGTGGAAATCCAATGGAGAATGTTATAATATGGTGCATTTGCCATCACATGCTTCATACGTGGGAAGCTGAAATTGAATCATGTTAATGATTCATGTTTTTGTCTCAACTAATCCTACTCTCATGCCTCTCATTGCCACACTTAACTTTTACTTAACATATGGTTAATGGTCTGTCAAATTATTATTGATTGACAGAGGCGACAAAGCACTATATATAGAATTGAATCTCTCGTTGTAATAGCATCCCAAATATGAAATAAACAGCTTTCTTCCTTACTTTCAATACTTCTCGGTTTCACAATATTTGTTATATTTTAGTTATTAACATTTGCATCCCTAATCTTGTGTTTGTTTTATAATTAAATTTACAATACAATGTTATATTTCTTGGAGGCATGTTAAAACTGGCAAAAGTGTTTCCGTCTGAAAGTTTCAAAATACAGGGGTAGTAAGTGATATTCTCACAAAAGTAAATGGTAAAATTTTTCACACCCTGAAAATTCCCCAGTAACCCAAGTTTTGGAAACTTTGTTTAACGAATTTCAAAGTCCCAAGGCACAGCGAGTCCTCCTTCAGTTAACCCAAAACCCCTTTCAAAACCCTAGCTCTACTTCTACACAAAAGGCAGAGAGGAGATGGTGGATAGAGAGGACTACAAGTTTCTACAGATAAACGACGCCGTTCTTTCTATAAACCAAAGAGTGAACTTGATCGGCGTCGTTCTGGAGGTTGGTTGCCCTCAGCAAAGCAAGGGCTCTGGTATATTTCTATTCGATTTCAGACTCTTAGGCAATTATTTGATTCGTTTCTCGTTAATTGCTTTACTTAATCGAATGAGTATTTGAAAAATAAATAAAAATGTGGTTTGGCTGGCGATGATGACACAAAGGCCGGACTTACGGCTGCTACTATTTGCTTGATAGGTAGTAGAATGATTAATGTTTCCATAAGGTGTTAGTGCTGAGCCAGTTGAGTTGTTAATTACATTTAAGAGTTTATCAAAGGATTCCTTGACGAGTTGTAAATCACCTTTCTTTGAACTAAGCTTGAGCTAGCTGTTGGGAGGAAAGTGTAATAATCTATTATTGGATAGCTAATCTTACTCAGTTGATGCTATTGATCAAAGGTAGCTGTCGAAAGGAAAGTGTAATAATATATATTGGATGGCTAATCTTACTCAGTTGATGCTTTCTTTGTTTCTCCTATGGAAATAAATTTTTAAGTAGGTCTTTAAAAATAAATAAATTACAGAATCTTTAAAAGTAATCCCACTTTAAAAAAATTTCATGCTGTCACCCTATGTTAACAAGTCTTAGAGCAGTCGAGTAGAGGGTTATAGAATGAAAGTTTCAATTTTTTTTTTTTTGGAAATTACCCTTAAAATTAGGGTTATTTTTAGAATTCCCCCAACAAGTTATCTCGAATATACACGCTCTAACTAAGCAATACTTGTCTTTTCTAGTGTGGATTGTAAAATTGTGGATTTGTCGTCTTAGTTTTTGTTACCAAGTATATATGCTTCATTTGCAGATTGCTTTTGTTCACTAAAAATAGTTGATGAATCATATAGTGAAGATGGGATTTCTGTTAATATTTTTGAGGATAGCATGGAAAAGCTGCCTCATATTGCATCTGTTGGGGACATAATTCTGCTTTGTCATGTCGTGGTATACCTCTCATACTCTGTTACTTTTTAATATAATATGCTTTATTCCCCGCATTTTTTAGTTAATATTATCTTTTTATTAGTATTAAGATGATTAATGAAACATCTCTGCAATATGTTGTGATTTTAATCAGATCCTACTATTGTTATCAAGGGTGTAAAGTTTATGAACAGTATTCCTAAATTTAGACTTTCTTCTAAAATTGGTGTTAAATTTTAATTCATATTATAAGGACATTCAAGTGATTGTGGTTGTTCTATGTTAGTGTGGAACAGTATCATTATGTAAAATTTCTGGTTAATATCAACAGCACTTTGCAGCATACTGCATTTGAGATTTCATATTACATTGGTGTACAGGCATCACGTTTCATGCATATAGCAACTTTTATTATTTTTTGTTGAAAATTTATTGGGTAAGAATGATTAAAATGGGCAGATCTAATTCTGCAGATGAAAACCCACAATAAGAAAGCATATGCTCTCTTCAACAAGAAGTTCTCTACATTTTCTTTGTATGAGGGGAGAGATGGTCAAAACTTCCTTCCTTACCAAGTTTCTTTGAGATTTCGCCCCAGAGAGCAGGACAAGAAGCTTATAGCAGGCTTGAGAAAATGGCTGTATAATTTTCAACTTAAGGAAGGTATGTTATAGAATTTTTTATATTAGTGAGCAAAGATGGGAGAAAAGTTATACTTTTTATATCGTTTCTTGAAACCCTTTTTGTTGTTTATGACAACTTGTCCATCATTTTGTATCTTCTTCTTGACTAATATAATTTTAGTGTTTCTTAAATATTATTGTTGAATGAGTTTGAGTTTTTGAGGCTAGTGGTAATCTAATGACTATTGGATATGCTTTCAAGATAGTGAAAACGATAACAATAGATTTTGGTTTGATGTCAAATTAGTGATATATGTTCTTAAATATTAAGAATAGCTTGTGCTTAACCCTCTTTTTTTGGTCAAATTGTATTTTGTTTCTAAGTTTCAAATCATCCTTTTTATCCTGATAAAATGCTTTACTTCTTGTGGGATTTGTAGATTCAAAAAACTTCTCACTTTTAAGAGATATCAAGGAAGGAGAGCGTTTTAATTTGGCTTGTAAGGTGGCTCAATCATGCTTTTGTATTTTTTTGCCAGATAGCAGTTGTCAAAAATTTGATCTTATCTATTTAATTTGAGAATTTTTATAGCGAGTATAGATATATTTTTATTTTATTAATACAAACTACTGATCCTCTTTTAACTTTTTAATGTTTTGCCGCTTTAAGATACTTCATATATGTGAAGTTAAAAATGGTGAGAGGATGGCCTTTGTCTGGGATGGAACTGATACGAAGCCAGTTTGTATTCATCAGAAGTGAGTTGATAGAAGTTATCTTTCTATCACTAGTAGTAGCTGATTTCTTTTGTTGTGAGTGCATATGAATCATACATGTTTTAAAATTAATTGCTATAATTTGTATCAGAACTTGTTCTAATGTTGCTTACAGATAAGGACTTATGAAAAGAAAATGAGTGGATTTGGGGGAAGAGAGGATAAAAGGGAAGAAGAATTGGCATGACATTTAAATTATATTGATGTTGAGACTGAAAGGATGTATGTTTAGTCAAGGGTTAGGATGGTGCATTGTTGTATGCCAGTATAAATAGTTTTTCAACATCCTTACAAGTATTCAGTGTTGTCTCCTATCAAAATTTCAAATTTGAAGTCTTTCTTTGATCTTTCGATTATCTTTTATTGGCTACACTACATCCTTTGCTTTTGAAGATTGAACTCTTTTTGGGGCATTAAATTAAACATGGTTCTATTTTTGCAATGTCATTAGAGCTTGTAAACTAAAAATTATTGGTTTTGTTATTCTATTTTATTCCTTCGAGTCCTAACTATTTAATATGTTCATTAGCTCCCATCCATCTAAGATATGTAACTCTTGCTTGTAAAGCTTATTGGAAAATGCATTGTCTGACTTGATTAAGAGTGACAATATTCACTGTGAAACAACCTATTCACTTGATCACTCTTATATGGGT